>JAAGNO010003102.1:69650-97437 GCA_033439905.1 Ceryle rudis | reverse complement strand
AGACCTTATCTCTCTCTGCAGTTACCCGAAAGGAGGTTGTAGTGAGGTGGGTGCAGCCTCTTCACTCAAGTAAATAATGACAGGAGTAGAGGAAATGGCCTAAAGTTGCACTAGGGGAGGTTTAGAGGAGATATTAGGAAGAATTTCTTTAATGAAAGAGTAGTCAGGCACTGGAATGGGCTGCCCAAGGAGATAGTGGAGTTACTATCCCTGGAGGTATTGAAAAAACACGTAGATGAGGCACTTCAGGACATGCTCTAGTGGGATGCTGAGGGGGGTGGGGTTTTTTGTGTAGCATTTTCTTTTCTTGATGGTTGGGTGCAGTGAGAGGTCTTTTCCAACCGTGAGTATTCTGTGATTCTGCGACAGCTAGTTTGAAGTATGCTGTTGCATTAATGAGTGGCAGCAGTGTGACAAACCGGCAACAAATTCTGGCTTTTCCCAGTCTCAGGAAGACAAGTAGTAGTAATAGCTCCTGAGGAGGAGGTACTGTTTGTTGTATGTATGCCACAAAACTAGTGTCCTGTTATAATGTGTATATCAGAAGGGACGTGGAGGATACGCAGCAGAGCCTATACAGACCAAGAGGGAGCTACCAGAAAAAACAAACAAACAAACCAACCCCAACCCCCCCATTCTTAAATGACTTACTACCTGGGAGAGGAACCTAAATCAGCTAGCAGCAAAATGGGTCTTAAAGGCTCACCTGCTGAATTCTCCTAAAGGGTCAGTGAACAAAGGATGCTAAGAAAGGTTTGTGTAAAAATGTGAAACCCAGCTGAGAAATGTTTGACCCTGTTGACTGGGAGTGGGAGGGGATCTCCGAGGGCTGAGCTCGAGAGAGAACAGCCTGCAAACAGGGAGCCTAGTTTATCTACTAGAGGTAGTTTTGCATGCTTTTCTTTTGTTAGAACATCTCTATATAAATATCCTGTTCTCCTAGCTGTTAGGGATTTTTTAAGTTTATCTCCGTTGCTGTGGGACAGAAAGAATGTTATTAATACATTCTTTTACTTGCACAATTAAAACTTTGATCTTCTATCATTCTCTGTGTATTACAGAGCAGATGTCGATAGAAATAGGCAAACAGGACACTATCTTAATACAATATTTGGAAAAATAAACATCCTCCTTAATGAAATATGTTCAGTGTCTGTTTTTTGTTACCTTCTGAAAAACTGATCTGGCTTTATTTTGCAATTCTAGATAGGTTAGATTTAACCAGGAATTTGCCAGGGAGGATCTGTAACGCTGAGGTTTTGACTTTTACCGAGCAAGCAGTGTTCCTTTGGCTTGGGTGTTTCTGTGTAGAAGAACAACAGTCTCATGCAAGGGATAGGAACTGCAAAAGGGATTAATGGTAGTCCCTGCCATGTGGAAAATTGTACGTAAGTTAGGAGACATGATTAATGGGAGGGAAGTTGAAAAATAAGTCTCTGCTCCCCTCCTCTTAACACTGTCTTGGAAAGCCAATCGCTGGGGTTGTATCAGCTCTTGCATCGCTTGTACACTCCTATCCTAGGTATCTATATTTAAGGCGTTTCCTTTTGAGAGGTGTATAAGGGTGAAAGGTCGCTCTTGTGGGGGAAGAGTGGGAGACAAGTCCATGTTCTGGCATAAGGGCTTGGGCACATCCCAGCTTGTGATGTGAACACTGAAAAAAATGGACAGAAGGAATAATGAGGAGTAACTGTTCTTTGCTGTTGTAGGTTATGCTCATTAACTTCTCCCGACAAACACTGGAATAGTACTTGGAAATGAAAATGGAGATCTCAAAAAGCACTTATAAATTACTTTTACAGACCACAAAATAACCCTGTTTTTTTCCAATTCGTTAGTTGTGGGAACTAGATTTTGTGACGTGCCTGAATGGCAAATAAACTGGCCAGAGTGGACAGAGACCTAAAGCAAATTCCTTTTTGAAGTTTGGGGGACATTATCTCTTCTTTTAATTTTCTTTTTTTAGTCTCAAGCATGTGCAGTGATCCCAGGTTTTCCAGTAGAACAGGCTAGGTGCAGTATCCATGCATACTGGCGAGAAGCAGAATGCAGCCATCCTCGCTGCCATCGATTTGCAGTTTACCAATGGAGCATACAGTTATTGCATCTGTCTGACAGCAGTTGGGTATCTTCAGCTGAGAAGAATTTCATATATGCAGACTGTTTCTGTACTTTGAAAACTACAGCCTTGCATCTAGAGTCTTTGAACAAAAAAACCCTTTGAGAACTGTGCACTAAAAACGGTTTATGTGATATGATAATGCAGATTCTTTCCAAATGAATGTGTATGCAAGCAGAGTCTTGCAGGAAGTGTATTCTGCTGCGTGCTTGAAATAGAGATACTGTTTCCATACATTCTTTAAGCAGCTTACTGAAGCATTTTTCTAAGTGATGTTTTCTGCAGCATTCATGGTGTAGGAATGTGTTTTGTGGGTCAGGAGCAACACTGTGGGCAAGAACAAGCTGGGAAGAAAATGCCTAACTTTATTCTGGCTTTCTTCATGCTGTGATGCTTTAGTTTCTTTGTTGGGTGTTTGATTTTTTTTTTTGTAACATTTTAATTTTTTTTTTTATTTTAAATAAGCAAAGAACTCCATTATTTACATTAGTTGCTCTCGATTTTTACATGTTTCACAATGGTTTGAAGAGCACACTCCACGTGCTGTCTCCAGTGGAGAATGTAAATTTTCCCACTCTACTTTCTCAAATAAAATTATCTGTGACAAAGGATCAGGGAGTGGTTGTGAATCCTTCATGAAGGAGAACACACAAAAACCATCCTTTTCACTGATGAGAAGGTGAGACTGTAACAAGAGGGACACACACAGAGTCCTCATCATAAAAGGAGGAGAAAAGGCTTAAAATAGTAAAAATAGTAAATAGCAAAAAAAAAAAAAGTAATTATAAGGAGTATTAAAAAATATCTGGTGATGAGTAACATCTTGAAAGCTTTTCAGGGCAAACTAAGGATATTAGAGTTAACGGATTCACTTTGCAGTCATTGTAGCCTGATAGCATGATGCCGGTGATCGGAAGGCACTACACATCTGATGGGATTAGACAGTTGTGCCTCTTCTGTAAAATTTGGCTGGCATTACCCTGTGACTGTTTAAAAGAAAAAAAAAAAGAAAGAATCTAACCAAAAATTTGTGGAATTTTTGACTGGTGGCTTTTAGTTTTCATTCCACAACTAAATTCCACTATAGGCAACTGTATTTTGGCTGTCTAAATTCTTTCTCTAGTTCTCAGGGGGAGGCAAGGTTTTCTGTTTTACTAAGTTGTAGAGAAATCCTGCCCATGGCTGATGGCTTGCTGGGCTGCATCTGGTGAAGACTGGCTTTCCTTTGTTGGTTCTGAAGCAGGTAATTCTCTAACCTTAAAAAGGTAACATGCATATGGTGTACCTCTTTATATAAAATCTGTACAAAGAGACGTATGGATGCACGGATGTGTAAAATTGTTTTTAATAATACCTTGTCGAGAGTCTTGTACTTGCTGAAGCAACCAGTCCTATAAATATGTGTGATTGGTCTGGAACAACAAGCAATTTAGCAATTTTCTAGATGTATAGGACTGTCTTTCAAGGATGAAATTCTCGTCTGAAGTAGATCAAAACATGATTTTTACATTGGAAGATTTGAACCGGCAGAATCATGCTGCTGTCAGTATTAATAGCAATTATCTTGTTTTCATACTTGGGCTGCTATTACCTAGTTTTTATACATCTGCTAAAGAAGCACGGCTAAAAGAATCAGCAATCCAAGATCAAAAGCTTTTTCTTAAAATTCGTAGTATTTTAAGGGCCAGACTGGGCTAGTTCTAGCAGTTGGAATAGAAGAAAATTGTCTTAGCTTGTTTAAAGGGAAATCTCAGGAGTTCACTAGCAATCAGTCCTTATAGTAAACATGTTGGCTGGTTAAGGGAAAGGATGTTAATTTTGGGCATGGGAACTCTTGCTTCTATTTAAAAAATAAAATAATTGGAGCACGTTGACCTTTCTTCTTTTTTTTCCTTGCTATGGGTACGTTGACTTCAGTTCCAGAAGCTGCCATGCACTAGAGGGCACACAGTGCCTGCGCTCGCTGCAACGCCAGCCCTGCAAACTGCCTGTCACAAGGGATCTCATCATAGGATGACCTGTGGATCTTGGAATTGACTTTGCTTTAATCTTGCCTCTCAGCCCCGTTGCAAAGAAACGTAAAATTTGAAATGTTACTAATTTTATTTGACACTGGGGAGAAGTCCCCTTGACTTTTCTGGGACTAACTCGTGTGAGTAAATAGAGTAAGATTTAGTTTGGGAATTATGGATTCCTATTTTTTAACTTTATGGATTCCTGTTTTTTAACTTTGACTAGGTTTTCATTTGATATGAATGGATTGTATAAGGTCTATAGGTCTGTAGCATTCTCTGTGTATTCCTGTCCAGTGGAATCATCATAAAGGAGAGAGAGAAGGCTGCATGACATGCAGGATCATGACTCATTACAGTATCCATGCTGAGACTACACAGGGTGTGTAGTATGCTATTCTAGATTTTATTTTAGCATCAGTTTTTTGGTCAAGATTCTCTACTTCTTTAGCTTATCTGTTTAAAAAAAAAAAATACAGTAAACTTCATAATTTCCACCCATGTGGTGTGCACCTTAATTCGAGAATCCCTTGTCACTTTGTATGTAGTTGGAAATGCATGTGAGGGATGGAGCGGGAGAGATTGGTGGTAATGCGATTTCAATTATTTTTACGGAAATGTAGGCAAAGCACGCCTGGTGTTGTATAGTGCAGATGGAAACAATGTTATTAAACCAGGCTGTTATATCACTTTTATTTTTCTGTTAATTTTATAGATGCCAATAAAGTGTAAGATCTGCAAATTTTCTTCTTGTGCTGCTTGAATATGTGAAAATTGTGTTCTAGCTTTTCAAGGCCAAGGGGTCTAGCTGCAGTAAAGTAGAGCTTGGTCTGAACGCTTTGGCGTCACGCTGCAGGTACAGCAATGCTTGGGTCACTCTCAGATCTGACTGTCTCAGGCTTGAATCTTTCCCGGTTAAAGGCTGTTAGTGATGCACAATATGTGACGTGGATAAATTTCCATCATGAGTAAACTGAGGCATCTCAATACTCTTTCAGACAGAAGAAACTCCCAAAAAAGAAAGAGAAACATAAGCTAGGATAACTACCCCTGCTTTCCCACGGGAGAACAGCTAGTACATTGTATTCTGTGCTTGCATTTGGCGTTGTACAGTCTCTTAATGTAAAAGAGAAGAGCAAATAAAGACATATCCATGCATATCAGAATAAATAATATGCTCATACCTCAGCGGGATGTTATCTGCTCTGTTCTTGCTTTTGCTGATATGAAATCCTGAAGTGCAATAAAATATTTTAGGAGTCTCATGAAATACAAGACCATAAGGCACTTAACTGAAACTTGTCTTGCTCATTTTAATGTACTGAACGCCAATTAAAGCAAAATTTGGCCTAGTATTAATTTTGCCAGTGGCTATATACCTCACAAGTTTGGGGTGGATGGTTTTTGGTTTTTTTTTTCCCCTTTTTTCTCTCAGCATTTTGCCTTCTGGCCTATACAGCTGTGCTGCCAGTATATTTTCTATTTCTGGAAATGACCCCTGCAGTTAGGTCAGTTTGTTTTAGCCTTGCTCCTTGTTGCTGAAGTAGAAAAGCACATATCCCCTAACTGCATGAAAGCCAGGGTGGACAATCCTGATAAATATGATTAATGGGCCTCTGCTTTGCTCAGCAGCTGAAGGCTTCCTGAGACTGTGTCAGCTGGGCTACAGCTCCCCAAACCAACCTTTACATAGCAAGTGTGCCTCAGGTTCAATTATGTTGTTGAAGATATTTTTAGTCACAGCTGTAGGAAAGTCTTTGCAACTGAAATATGGTTCTAAGAGTCCAAAGAGGTAGTACTGGCAGGAAAAGCAGTTTGAAACTATGGGGGAGTTGTTTTTCTTTTTTTCTCCTAGAAGTTGTTGGTTATGTTTCCCTTGACTATAGTTAAACCTGACGTTAGTGAGGTGTTTTAATTCCTTGCCCTAATCCGCGGGATAGTAACTGTGATAGGAGATGGTAGCACGTGATGGTACCTTAGAGTCATTATAACTTGTTAGTACATGGAATACGTTTATAGGTTACTGTTACATTTATCTCCAGTAACGTGACTTAAATATGGTATTCATAGAACTTGACAGAAAATATCTTTAGTGTTGTCACATTGTCAGAAGGAAAACCAAATGACTATCATATTATCTTGATCAAAAAATGTTATCTAGAGACTCCAGCAGTTATGTGACTGCTCCTTCAGAAATAGAATTAAAGAATATAGGGGGAAAAAATTCCCCACATTGGTGTGAGTGATAATAAAATGTGTGATTGGCATCCAGGAGCATTCAGCTTGCATGTCTCTGTTAATTAGCAAAGACTCAAATTTGTGAGGATACTCTGTGAATTGGCCTTAAAATTTTAAGGCCAGTCTTCTGCCCTGCATGTGGGAGTCGCTGGCTGCAGCGCAGGCTGAATCCATCTCGCTTTCCTGGTGACTGCTTTGCAATTGTAATTGCGGGAGCAGATCAGCATTCTCAATAATTGAGCGCAAGTCTTAATAGCAAATAATCCTCTTGAAGTTGTTCCCTGCTCTGCTGCAATCAAAGGAGAGCTTTGTTAAGGCATTAACTAACAAATTAGCTGCTAAATACTGGTAATAATCTATTTCCTATAGATTGCTTTTTAATTATAGCCTAAGCTGTGTGATTCCTGAAATCACTTCTTTGGCAAACCATTGTTTGTGGTCATCTCCAACCACTGTAACTAATTGGCAAAAAAGTAATATTTGAAGTCTTTACTGATGTCAGAACACACTTTGTTTATATATTCCTGCCTGCAGAAATATTTTATCAGTGTTTCTTTCCCTGTTATTAGTATTTTAATTTAAATGTATTGGGCTGTACTGTGAAATTGCTGTTTTGCTTTCATGTACAATATATGCCCTCAATAGATTCATAGATTGCATAGATATTTTTCCACTTAATGGTTACAAGAAACTTTTCCTATGAAGGAGGAGGAACGAACAACTTCATTTTTATACATATTGGTTAATGCAAACTATTTATTTTGATAATGTGTCAGCAACCATGTGGAAAATGAAATAATATTTGGGTTTTGGAGGTAGGGGGTATTTTTTTGTATATTCATTGCTTTCCCTCCCCAGATTTCAATAAAGGCTGCGCGTCTTCCAATATATCATTCTGCTTCCCTTCAAAACTGACTTTTTTATAAGGGAGCACAGCCGTCAAAATTGGCAAGCATTAAGCTTGATAATTAGTTCAGTATAGTGACCAATTCTGTGAATTAGGAGTTCAAAGCAACATATGTACATGGATGAAATCAGATTTTGGCATTTCTCACTTAGATTGTTTCAGGACACTGCTGGAGCTTCTTTGATCTGTAAATAACAACTCCATTTCAGTGCCTTACTTAAAATACATCAAACGCATTCATGACTTTTGCTTTTACATGTAGACCTCACTTCTGCTTAGTTCTGAATCAGATTAATAAAGCTATGTTTTGAGATTTCATAGAGAAAGCTACCCTAGATAGCTCTCTTTATTCTTCGTGTTTAAAGAGAAGCAGCAAGCATTTCTCTGTCATAATGTGAACCCCAGTCTACATCGCTAGCTGCTTTACAAAGTCAGAAGTGACCATCTCCTGTACTGCAGATCCTCTTCAGCCTGATGGCAAGGGATGTCTTCCTTTACTCTTTCAGCAACATAAAACAAGTGAACCAAAGGTTTATTTTCACTGCACTATGCAGTAACTTACTATAGCAACTCCTTTCCCTACTGTAGCTGCACACAGTAGCCTTTTTCTTAGTTCTGAGCTCTGGTGCCTTTCTGCCATCTATCAGACAGTACCTGGAGATAACCAGGCAGGGTCTTTTTGTTACTCCTTAAAGATACACACAGGTGCTGACCTAGCTCAAAAAGCATCATTGCCTTTCAATAGTCAGTTAAATGCACTACCTCTGGGCTTATCAGTTATAAAAGGGCTGTATGATTTCTTGGTAGCAAAGGAATGTGGGGAGTTACAGCTTCTCCGTGTTTTGCCACCAGCTTTCCAGCTGTATGACTCCATTGCTTCTAATTTAACTCCCAGGGATTTGCTTCAGTGGTAGTGCAACGAGTTGGGTTTTATTTCTGCTGCAGAGTTCCTGTAATTACCTGAGTTCTACACAAACACTCGAGAGTTGTTTTCAGAGTGCTTTGGGGTCTACTTGAGGTAAAGTTCTTCTATATAACCCCTAATATAGAACTTCGATTATATTTATTTTCTGGGAAAACAAATTATCATTCCTACTTATTCCCCATTTATCTTTCCCTTCGAGACTCTCCTCCAAAAGGCCCTTATTTCTTTCTGTATCCTACCTTGCAAAACATCATCTTACACAGATAAACTTTTAATCTTTGTGGGCCAAGTCACGTTCCCATCAGTGTTTTCCTAATGACTTCTCTCCCGGCAGAACTGTGGGCCAAAAATTTGGGGCACAACCCAAGACCATGTGTCTCCAGGACCTCAGTGGCAGAGGCTTCTCCAGTGTGACTGCCTAGTGGTCCCTCACCTTTGTTGCAGTCTTTTGAACATTGCACTTTGTTGTCTGAAAAATAACTCTGAGAACAGCTAACAAAGCTATGGGCAGAGGTGTTCTGGAAAGAACTCACTATGAGAATTCTTGGCAGCTTTGGAACAACTTCATCCCACACCTGCTGTGCTTGGCAGAGGATTTCACTTCTGTGTCAGGGTGGTGGCGGGGAAAGCTGTACACATCCAAAGAAACCTGCGGTATGTAGATATAGGGTGATATGAGAGAAAGAGTTGACATCAGAATTCAGCTTGAGCTGTCACTAAAAAGTGAACAGCAGAGGACAAAGAAAATCGGAGGAGCGGTAACAGTGGGAACAACAAAGTGCAGTGAAAAGAAATGTTGTCCTTAGCATGGTGTAAGGTCTTGTCTTTAATTCCAGACGGTCAAAACCTGACACTGGGAGGAAGAGTTTTCAACCAATTTTGTGATTTCCCTTTGGGAGCAACATGCTCACTCATGGGCACTTCAGGGTTCTTGTCATGTGCTCTGGCTGGCTGCAAGGCTTTGAGTTTTGCAGAGGGATCACCCTGCAGAAAGGAAATGGGTAGTGGATGTCATTTTCAATGCGAGAAATGTTTATGAAGGCTTCCAGTGTGGTGGTGTGGTTTGGCTTTTTTCTTGTGAGTTCTAAAAGCCTTTGGTTTCTGTACTATTTTTCTTTTAAAAAAGAGAGAGAATGTTACTGCAGGGACTGTCTGTGGTTTTTAACTCATTCAGAAGTTTTGATAGACTTTGCATTTCCAAAGAGAAATAATTCAGTGAAATTTTACTCTCCTAGCTTTAGCTACTTTGGTTTCACCTTGCTCAACTGGTTGTTCAAGGTGAAGATTCTGGCTTGATCAGTTGGGAAGAGATGGGCTCACTGGGCTTGGAATTGTCACACTTTTTGGAGCTCTGAAATAGGCGTGTTTTCTGTGAGTGTGAACATGTCATCCTAACGAGTAGCAATTTAATTTTGGATTTGCAGCTCTGTCATCAATGCACTTCATTGGTTTCTCACTTTGATTTGTAAGTCTAGATGTATGTTTAATCTGTTCATTTTGCATTTTAGATAGTTGAGAGATGCTTTTTCTGAATATTTAATAGCACTGTTATTTTCAGTTTCAGTATATTCATGTAGTTTCTGAAAGAATGCAATTAGAAATTAAGCCCAGGAATTTCTGTGACAGGTCAGGCACTTCTGCCCTCGACTGTCATTGACTGGAAGAAGAATAAAGCTCACGGTGTCTCTTCAAATCACTGAAGCATTCACTTCCCTGATGTTATGATACATGTCATACGCTCTGTTGAGAGACAATATGAATGTGCCTGGCGGATAAAAGTTCTTTGGATAAACTTGGATGTTACTGTGTCTTCTTGCTGTGCCTTTTATGATCCACGTCTCTCAGATTGATGTGAATATGTAAAATACGAGCTGCTTTTAAAAACTAGAAGTGTGTATACGTCTAACAACCATGGAAAAAAATGTCTGAGAAATGAACTAGAGGCTATGGTGAGGTTTCAAACACCACTTAACAAAAGAGTTTTACTGTTTGTTTTCATTCCTGTACTTTTTTGAGCCTATTTCGTGATTGCTGATGCTTGATTTGGAGTTTTAGGAGGGTGCTTGAAGAAGGCAGTGTTATTGTGTGATTTAATAGGCTGGTGAACTGCCATGGCCTCTTTGCATGGTGACTGAGAGTAAACTCACCCTGCCTAGATATTCCAGATGCCTGGGAGAGAAAATAAATGAGGGAAAACAACAATAATTTGGGTTAGGAAGAAATGCTTAAAAATAAATGTTTGGGGTTGGCAAACCACAGGGAGAGAATTCTGTGTGGGATCCTACAGGGCTGTGCTTGTTCAGAGTGATGAAAAGCAAGACGAAAAAGATCTTTAGTCCTTTGTTTGACTCTGAGTCAGTATGTTACGGAGATCCACGGGTCAGGTGAACATAAATTGTGCTGTTGGAATTTATCCGGCCAGTAACTTAACCTCTGACTCACCCCAGCAATGGCACAGCATTACAAATGTAGTCTTCAAGGAAGGATGAACAAATTTCTTAAGCCATTGGGCACAAACAAAACCTTCAGAACCAGTCAAGAATACCTCCTTGTTCCACTGCTCCGTCACCCCTCATGCCCTGGGATGTATTTATTGCAGCTAACGCTAGGAAAAGTCAACCTGTCCATTTGTGTCCTGTGCTCAGAGTGACTAAAAGTATCTTTCCTCATTTTGCTCATGTTTAGTTCTGTGTCCTTTTAAAAATAACCAGACCATCAAGTGTGATGACTCTCAGCTAAGGTTGTGAGTATCCATAGTTTGACAGACTAACCTCACTTGTTGATTTACTTCAACAGAAGGGAACATAAAGAAGCGCATGCAAAAGCATGGTTTTCTGGACAGTCTCAGCAGTTTAGGAATTAACGAATTCAGGCCAAAGGAATCCTGTTTATTACTAAAGAACCTGAAAAGAATGTGTTCTCTCACCTGTGATTTCATTTTACCTTCATGGTCTCCCAAAAACCACCAGACATGCGGAGCTTCCACTAATAGGGGGGAAGGAGCTTAGTACTTAGAGAACCAAGGCTGCTTAAGTGCTTAAATCTGGTTTAGTGCTTTAATGATTAAGAGTATATGAGCGGGAAATGAGTCTCGTGTGTGTAAGGGAAGTATTCCTACTGCTAAATATCCTTTTGTTGGAATTTCCCCCGTTTTAACTAAAAAGGGGAGCAGAGCTGCGTAAGATGGGTAGGAAGAAGCCAATTGGTAGGAAAGAGCCAGTATGAATTTTGTGATAAATAGGTAGCTGAAAGATCCTGCCTGAGTTATGGGGCAGACACTGAAACATAGGACTGCTTTCTGAAGTTAATGTTTGATCTCTCAGTCCCCTTGGAAATCTCAGTCCCCTCGGAAATTATGATCTTGAAGCGGGATGGCCTAGAACAACTTAAAGTATTTATTTTCCTAAGGCCCATGAATTGCCAACATAGGGAGTACTTTTACTGTAACAAAATACTGTGTATTTAAAGAGAATTCCTTCTTTCTGAGGAGAAATGTGACCTTGATTAAATTATTTCTATTTTTAATCAACTTTAAGGTCCTGGAACTTCTAAAGTTTTCGGCAGCTGTTCCTCAGATGTTTGTTGGCCTCACAGATTTCCCCATCTTCTCAGAATGACTAAAGACTCTGAACACATCCTAAACAGCCAGAGATAACATTTAGTGGCCAAGAAAGACTAAGTGGTGCCCTGAGTTTGGGAAAGGTCGTTGTAAATGGTCTCCAGAACTTCTCCACAGAGTCTGTATGTTGGAGAACCCTGCTGAAGAGCACTTGAGCTTTAATAGTTGTACATTGGTCCCCAAACACTGGATCTTCCATCTGCTGCCAATCTTTCTTTTGTGCATTGTTTCCTTTGAGAGCAGAAAACAGGCAGAATCTCTTAGGCTCTTGCTGTGCTCTTTAATCTAGTACCACAAACTACAGATCCCTGGGATTTAAGCAGCTTCACCATTTATTTACACAGATCCTCAGTAGCTTTTTGTTTTCTTTGGTTTTTTTTTATCTGTGGTTCCCCCCCCCGCTGTGTTTTGGATGGTTCTGTTTTCTGTAGGAAATTTTGAAAGGCTGTTTAGCTGCACGTATACTGCCTTCCCCGTACGTTCACCTAGTCACCTCTGCACATGGAGCAGTTCCTGACCAGCATGCTGTTCTCAAGGCCGTAGTAATGAATTCTGTGAACAGCAGAAACACATTTTCCTGTGGACCCGTAATCCCCAGTGCCTCTGCTTTCCCTGTTGCGGTGACTCAAGCTCTGCTTTCACAGTCACTCCCTTCTGCAGCCCTGAGCTGTTGGTCAAGCAGGTGATAACAGATGCTGGGGGTCTTCCCCAGGTATCCATGTGCTGGTTGCATGCCTGTGTGTATCCACCGACTGCTGGGCCAGCAACCATGCTGATGACTTTTGAGCTCCTTCTGCAGCCTTTGCTTCAAAGTGGGGTTGTCAGATTGAGTCTCCCGACTCAATAGAGATGCTTCAGGTTTATTGGAGGTGTTTGTTTGGCGTTCACAGAAGTTTTGGGAGCTTTGTCCCTACCCTTGTCTTATTTGTCTAAAATCAGATGACAGGTTCAAAAGGTAAGGAGAGGGGAAAAAGAGGGCAATTCTATGTACCACTTCACTAGCAAAGCAGTCTAAAAAAGCACCTCTGTATGGTCAGAGATGAGGCGTCACTAAATATCCTATTGAATAGCTCATGTTTCATTACTTGCTGGTACAGCAGGGAAATCATTTTTTGTCGTCAGATTATCAGCATGTGATGGAGCCGTAAACCTTAGTACTGATTAAGTATTCTTATCTAATTAACTACAATTAGCTAAAATTTTACCATCCAGATACTGTGTAGTAGGAGCTCGTGGAAGGCAAAACCCAACAATGCCAGTGAAATTCGGATCAGGACCACGTTATGGTATTAATAATTGGCAAAGGCATTGAATTTTACTGTACTAACAAAATATTGTCATTTATCATGTCTCAGGTACTGAAAATACATGGGCGACAGTCCAAATACCTGTGGAGATTAAAAAGGTGAAGGTTTAGTTCAGGGCATTCCTGAAACTACTCAGATATTAAAAATGAGCAATACTTCTTGGTACAAAATGTCCTCAAACTTCATCAGCACAGATGTCCTTTCAGTACTTGTTAGAGATAGTCTGTGAGTAACCAAAGCATGACACAGGTCCGAGGTACCACTCTTCTTTTCCTCCTCGATATGAGACTGTTTAGTTGAAGATTTAGTTATGGAATTTTCTCCCTATGAGCAGAATTCCATAGTTTATTATAGTGAAATTCCTGAAATAGCAAAAAAAACCCAAACCTATAAAGGAGGATCAGGGAGTTTAAAGCCAAGATATTAGAATTGCATGACATTGTACGTGCATTGGGTTTTAATGGTCCGAACATCATGAATCAGACTTGTAAATGCTGGGTGTTTGCGGAGCTGGAGTTTTGATGTTGTTGGTTTATTTTCAGTTAATTGTATCCATACCAGGTAACTGTTACAGGTACTATAATGGGCTTAGAAATATTTTTTTTTCTTCTTTTGAGATGTCTTGTACTTTGCTTTTTTTAAGCAGTCAGGTTTTATGTAAATCTATCAATGTTATTTCTACCATTGGTGGTCTTACTTCTGAGTACAAGCACTATTATTTAATTCTGTCAAAGGTGTTTCTGTAATTAAATTTATAGTAAAGCTTAATAACAGTTCAGAGAGCATAAAGATCCCAATGTTGTTTAGTTCTATTTGAAAATGGATACCCAGGCTACAGTTTGGATCAGAGACGGTAAAATTGGATAGCATTTTGTGACCCTAAAATTTTCTGTTCAACCACATCTTAACATTCCACGTTAGTGGCATGGGGAAGATTTTTTGTACAAGTGTGTTTTGAAGTATATTAGTACAGTAAAGAAAAATCTCAATAAAATAGAACTGTTGGCATTTCTGTGCGTTAAGAGCTGTTCTGCTCTCCAAGCTCCTGTTAAGTGTGAACTGGTTGAATGAGATGTTTTCAGGATCAGGCTGCTTCCAGGCATCTAGATGGAAGATACCTTGGTTTCTTGATGAAGCATATTGACTTAACAGGAAATTACTAGTAACTTGTCTCACTCTTTCTTGCATTTATTCATGAGAATAATCAGGATATAGAAGACATTTGCTGCCTAACACAGAAATGATCAAATAGTCCTTTGACAGTAAGGAAATGACGTTAGAAAATCCTATTCACAAAAAATATTTGGCAGGGTTTGAAAACTGAGGTATTATCGATATATGGGCACAGTGCAGATGCCACAGCCTGAATAAACTTTCTGATCAAGGGTGCAGGTGTACCTTTGGACAAAAGAATGCCGAGCTGAGCTCTGCTCCCTTTTTACCATGAGGTTTTCCTCAATATATCCTTTAATGCTTCTACTTACACTAAAAGAAAACCTTTTGATTACCAGTGCCTATAAAGAGCAGATGAGATCTTCTGAATGATTTTTAATATGAGACGGTATTGAGCATAGATTGAGACCATGCATATTTTAAATCAACTGTGTCTGTAAAGTCCATTTCAGTGTCACCTGTGCTTTGAAGAACTTACGATATTTAATATGTCTACAGACATCCCATAAATTCTTATTTACTGCACCTGCCTCCCTGTTCTAAGTTCCTGCTGTTAGAAGTAGAGCTTTGGTGAGTATTTAGATTGCACTATAAAGTTCTTTCCTTCAAAGGTACGGATTTTCCTCATGGAAAAAGCTTTGATTCTGTTCCGAAACACACAGGAGAAAAGGATTGTATTATGTCCACAGCTCACTAGCATTGCAGGCAGGGTGGGAATGAAGAGCTCTTCCTAGAGCAGTACAGAGCAGCAAGTAGATTCCTACTACAACCCAAACTTGGTTAAAAAAAAAAAAAAAAAAAAAGAAAAGTTTAGTATATACTTAGGATTTGGAGTACTAAAGACAGCTCTTTCCCTCCTTCTGAAGTGACTGCAAAAATCATCTTCTTGATGGATATTGGTCTGTGTTTGTTACATGCTTGTTAATTTTGTCACACACGTACACAGTACTCCCTTCCTCCCCCCTTTCCAACCATCCATCAGAAGTATCAGAAGTCTCAGTCATAGGAACCTGGCTGGGCTTTCTTTGTTTTCCCTCTTCAGGAATCAGCTATTCAGTACGAGGTAGGGTTTTACATATGCAGCTGTCTGAAATTACAGCTCCCTTTTCTGAAGGGGGATGTTTACTGCCTCATTAATACCAGTCAGAAGTCCTACTTTATAGCATTACATCAATAGAAGCAAGGTGGAAACATTAGTGGAAGGATGAGGTCTGAGATTTTCATTAGTTCTTTTGAGTGTTGGTACTGTCCTTGTAAAGCTACAGGTAAGCCAGTGTTCTTGTGAGAAAAGCGTGCCCTTTATCTGGCCATATGGTTTATAGAGCTTTAGATTTATCATTTATCATCTTCCTTGTCTTTCCTCACAAATGACCTCTTTGTGAAGCTTTCTGGTAGACAGGGGTGTGATCAGAGCTGACTTTGAGGGGTATCCCTTAGAATTTCCTGCAAGACCTCAGCTTTTAATTGTTTAAATTCATCTTGAAGCATTTGGGTTCCATGGAAAATGTCTTGTATGTTTGTACATACACCCCTGGAAGAGGAAAGTTCAGATCTTGCAGCTAGTAAAAATCCTTGCATTACAATGTCAGGATCTGACCTTTCAGACTCCTGATAAGAGGGCTGAACAAGAAATCTGGGTCATGTACACACTGCTTTAGGCTTCAAAGCAGAGTTGGAGATCTGCGGACATAATATGAATGTCCGTTGTGTTGCTGAGGAATAAGATCCATAGGTGAGATGTATTCTTACAGAAAATATTTATCCAAAGTTTTTTTCCCTTCAGGGAATTTATGCTTCTGAATGCAACAGTAATCGTTAATGAAAGAGCTTGTGTTCTCAGGTGGACTTCATGTGTGTTACTGTTGCACATGTGAACTGGCACATTGTGTTCGGGTCCTTCAGCCACTGCTGTAATATGAATATTCCATACAAAGCTGATCAGAAGCAAAGCCTTACTGTTTTACTGACTGTCCTCTCAGCAAAAGGTCATCTTTGAGTTGATGACCTTCTAGTCCAATGGGCAAGATGAAGGGCTACCATTTTTTTCCGGATGTCAGATCTAGGAAGATTGAGTGCTCTGCCTCGGGTTATGCTCCTAACTTCCTATGTAGTTGGAGAATTCTCCTCGTTGCCAGACAAATTTCAGAAATGAAAGACTATCCTACTACCTCACTTAAGCATTTTGTTGTGAAATAACAGTTGAGCACACGTGACATTTTGCAAGGCACTGAGGGTTGAAACTGTGACACTGGCTGTCTTTGCCAATGATCTACTCAGAAATTCAGTGTACATATATGGTGACTTCTCTCCTGTTCACTTTTGAGCCCCAGAATAGCATAGTCCTATATCTCAAGCTTCTGCACCGCAGTGTGCGTCAGAGTGCAGAGGCTCGCACAGACTCTTAGGGTTTTACTTGTTTCCCACAATTTTCTGCGTGTTTGTCTCTAAACGAACCATGAAATGATTCAGTGCCCGCATGTGGCTTTAATAACGAGCGTATGTGGGCAAATGAGAAAATAAAGAATGTTCAACTGGACGTTTCCAGCATGTGATACACGTTAAAATAGAAGTAGGTTTGTAGTACAGTGTTTGTCAGAGTAGGTTAATTACTTTTCAGTAATATGATGGTTTAGATGAGACTTCTCTCTATAACCTTGTAACAGCTGTTGAGTGGTGGAAGGCTCCATACTTAATCAAGGGCAGACTTGGAGCAATAAGCTCCGTTTTGATCTTCACTGGAATCTGATTGTTTTTCTGGGAAGTTTGTGTTGTGTTGTTGGTTTTGGGGTTTTTTTTTTGTTTTGCTGCTGTTGTTGATTGTTGGGTTTTTTAGAGAGAGAGAGAAAGTGCAGCAAGTAGCTTTCTGATCTTGTTTTAGCTGAGAGTTATGTCAAGGGTTTCTACTTCTTTAATAGAAAGTCACACTAGGCATCCTCACCTTGAAAATTACAGCTGCTGTAGATAAATTCTGGTTTCATGTGGTCTTTTCAGAGTCCAGAGCAATCCTTCCCTTTGCAAAGCTGAGAATATGCGGCAAAATGTCTCTGAAAAGACTTTGTGTCTTTCGTTATTATTTTGTTAGAGAGCAAGAAGTTCTCAGATTTTCATAATCTGGTTTTCTTTTCTTTTCACCCACCTCAGACATGTTCAGCTCCGATGTTCCTCCTTCCATGCATACTGAAGGGAGATTGTGACATCCCACTAGCCTGAAATTCCAAGAAATTTATTGCTGTCAGATGAGAGAATCTCTTAGACTATTCTGACTCTGCATTTTCTTTTGTTCCCAAATGTAAAGGGTTAATATTAGTTTAGACTTAACCAGCTTTTGCTAACAATCTGACTTAGCTTGCTGATGAAATACACAGAGAAAATTGCCTTTGGCAGCCTTTGAGACTAATGTCCTTGTGTGCGAGAGGGAGGAAAGGCATTGGATAAGTCACAGGGCGGAAAAATGATAAATAAAGACAAGTACTTGAAAATTTTCTGCAAAGGAGAAAACAAAAATCTGTTCCTATGCCTGTGATGAGAAGGTGAAGATGTAATGAGTTAAATTGCTCTGGGGAACTAGCCAACAAAGCCGCACCTGAGCTGATCATCTGTGCAGTCTGTCCATCAGGAGAGGCCTTTGAAATAGGTTAGACAAATACATTGGGGACAGGCCCTGCCCTTGGTCAACCACCTTCACATCTCATTTTCTCCCTAATCCTGTAATTCCCAGGAAAGGCAGGTCTAGTCATAGGAGAAGGTGAACAAGAAATGCAAGTGAGCAGAGCTATTCCTGTGGCAGCAGTACTTTGAATATTGTGTAGAATAAGAGACTCGAGTAAAACAGGTGGATAAAGGCTATAAAAGTTATTAAACTCTGCATTTCTCCACTTGCATTGTTTGACTGTGGAGATTTTAGTATCTAAA
This sequence comes from Ceryle rudis, assembly GCA_033439905.1. Lineage (NCBI taxonomy): Eukaryota > Metazoa > Chordata > Aves > Coraciiformes > Cerylidae > Ceryle > Ceryle rudis. The sequence continues at coordinate 79,225 of JAAGNO010003102.1, read as the reverse complement.
TGATGTGTCAAGGTGATTGGTGTGTAGAGGTACCAGAACTTGGTGCATCGGTGTGTCTATAAGCCATGCTGGGCTGTGCTGATTTCTTCTTATTGTGATCTTTAGGCATCAAACTTGTCCTGCTCTGGCAGGGGGGTTGGACTCGATCTTCGGAGGACCCTTCCAACCCCTAATATGCTGTGATTCTGTGACTGTAAAGAGGAGTTATGTGGCACATGTATAGATCTGTTTGCTGCACTGTGAAGAGTGTGTAGGTCTGCTGGAAGCTCTGGCCAGTGTAGGGGTGTGACAGGACAGCAAGGAAACTGTGGGAATATTTCCTATAAATCCTGCCACCTCTGAAAGTGACTTACATAAGACTTACAAAAAGTATTTTTTGCCTAGAAATTTAAAACCAGTTGTATGTCATCCAGGCATACACGCCAGAGAAGGTCAAGTGGTCTGTGGTTTGGGAGTGCAGAAGATTTCAGGAATATGCTGAGGTTGGGAGAAGAGTAGTTCCCCCCGGCTGTTCTTGCTTTCTGCCTCTCTGCAGCAGGCAGTTTATGGGACTTCTCACAAAGCAAGAGCTATAGCATTGAGGCAAATATTTGCGTGTTCTAGAGGGGAAATGCACTTCTCTGAAGCACAAACATCCCAAGGTGCTGTAGAAGATAACACCTGTATGGAGTTATTTTATCTCTGGGCTCATCGGGCTTTAGGAGCGGAGCCATATCTTAAAGGAGCTGTCACAGCAATCCTTGTTTGCCTCCGAGGTGTCTCCTGAAGTGCTCCTGCAGGTAATTAATCACCTAATAAAATACAGCCTTTGACAGTAGGTGGAATTTGGAAATTAATTTGCACCTCTTAAATGAGGCTTCTAAAACTATAATTATCATGAAAGGAAGGAATGAGCTGTGTCAGGTGTATAAATGATTTATCTATAGAGAATAAACTGTCACCAAAGTGGCACTTAAGCTTGCATCGTCCGTGCTGCATTTCTTTTAAGTGAATTAGGCAATGACATTGGCCTTCCTCCCCACATATGCAGGTCCTGGGGCAAATCTTCAGTTGTTTGTGGAGCATTTGATACAAAAGTGACCTGCAACAAAATTATAGCTGCCTTTTCCTTGTTCTGTTTCTCTTACGGGTGATCGCTTCGTGCTGCCCCATCATGCCCTGCTCAGTGCCTTATCCCCAGAAGAGCCTCTGGCCTCCCCAGAGGATACCACAGACCTTGTGCAGCTCAGTTGGCCGTTTGGATTTGTCATTATCTCTCCAAATGCTGGATTGTGTGAACTGCATGTTGGTAGCATCAGGAAATAGAAAGGGGAGGAAGTTTTACCTAGTTGGCTGCACTGCATATGGTATAAGTTACTAAGTTACCTGGAATAAGAGGAAATTCAAGATATCTGATTGTTCTTTTTTTTTATTTTTTTGGTGATACAAATCTAAAGATGCTCGAGAGATCTATTTTTGAAAGTTGTGAGTGGACTTTTTTTTTAAGCCAGATGAATGTGGGAATAGCAACATTTTAAAAGTGAATAATTTACAAAAACATTTACTTTCAAAATTGAGCGAATACCCTAATAAAAATGCATTACCAAAGTGTCTGACCTGTCCACCAGAGCATCCAAAGACGTATTTCAGCTGTGTGGGTCAAGGGGATGTGGGCTTCACTGCAGCCTCCACTGAGAAACTGCCACTAACAACTGTTGTGGTTACTACACCTGAAATGTATTCGTTGCTGACAGTGTAATTTGCTGGCTCAAAGTGCACGTGGTGTGCCTATAGAGTGCATGTAGTCTGTGTGACACGGAAGAAAATTGTCTCATTATTCCATATTAATCTTACGTTATTGGTGCATTAATTTTGGAGAAAGCCCAAGAGGATTTCTATCTATTTGTGTCAGACTGACTTCTCTGATGCACAGCTTCTGGGAAGGGCCCTGTCCAATTATTTTCCCCATACTTGTTTGCCTGAAGTTAAGTTGACTTGAAAAAGGGCTGAGGGTGCTCAGCACCACTGGCTTGATTCCGAAGTATTTTGCACACAGTGAGAGGATTTCTTGAGTTGAAGTGCCCCGAGAAACACCAGAGCAAGAGTGAAATAACTTACAGTACCTTTTTTTTTTTTTTACATTTTAGTGATGTCATCTCCTACCCCAGAAGTGGCTGTTGCTGGAAAGCATCACAAATACAAACAAAACAGGCTGCCATTCAAAAATCCCCATGTGATGCTATTAGATTGGAAATGCCATATTTTAGTTATGGAAACTGACAGATGGCAAAGGACTCGTGTGAGGAAAAAAATACTGGTGATTCTTAGTTTTCACTTAGGAGCGTAGGTTGGTTTTGCTATGTAAAATCCTTTCAGTATAAACTAATACCTTTGCTCTCTCTCCTTCTTCAAAGTTTTACCACCAAGTGTTTTTACTGGATTGCAGGATTTTTTTGGAAGCGTACTGGAAATATTTTTTATGAAAACTGAGTGGCAAAAATTTAACACTCTGGAATGCAGCTGAAGGGGCAGTCTGACTACCCTGAGCATGTCCTGGTTTGCTTGAAATATGGTTGCCCTTTACAGGCACTCAATTCATCTTGAGGCCAATTTTAACAGTGCACAGTGTAGAAATGACTAACTGTTATGACATGCCCTGAACCAGCTCCAGTTCAGTTTGTGTAAATTCTACATGTGGGGTGCTTTTGGAGCTGACAGGTGGAATTTTATTGTTATTGTATTTAACTATTCCACCACAGGAAAGGCTTTTGTCATTTATCTTACTGAGGTGCTATGTGTTGCGAAGCAAAGGTGCGAGTTCTTTACTTTTTTTGAGTGTGTGGGTTGGTGGGTTTTTTTTTGTCTGTGGGTTTTTTTGTTTGCCCTTTTTTTTTTTTCTTTTTCAATCAGCATATCTTGTAAAGTTTGTTGCTCAGGGTAAGATCTTCCCCGTGTTCAGCTACACTTTCCAAATGGGTACTTACCAGCTGGCCTGTGAGTACAGGGCAACATGTCAGGGTCTTTTCTGGGATGACCACTGCTGGGAGCCCCATGGTGCTGGTGGAACACCTTGGTTTAAGCCTGAAAGTGAAGTCAGTCAATATTATCTATTTCTTAGGTCATTCTCAGAGATCCTCTTCTGGATGCACAGCTTGCTGAAGAGGTGACAGACCCCTGTTGCTACTTGCCATCTTTAACATGGCTTATTTGGCATGAAATGGGGATGGAACAGTTACATGAGGAGCCAGACAAGCACTTGGGAGGGACAGGGATTGCGATAAGCATTAGACAGTGTGCCCGGGGGTTGTGAAAACCATGTGGAAGCAGGATGAAAGTGGCAACCAAACCCTCTATCCCCATGGCTGCAGCTGGAAAGGGAAGTGCAAGCAGACAGTAGAGGTAGAGCTCATTTTGTCTCAGATTCTCTTTCTTAGTCTATTGGAAATTTCCCTCCAGCGTAACAGGCTGTTCTCACCATTTCTTACCACTATTTTAGCACAAACTTGGGAACCTCCTTTCCACCCCAGATTTTCTCTAGGCATAAGACATTGATAATACTTACTGGAGGGCATTTACTGGCATCATGTCAGCTGAGCTTTTAGAATTGTATGTGTGAATGCAGAACCAGAACACTGGTTTCTTATCTCTTTTCATGATTTCAAAGACCACTGCCAGTATTTGGTGCTACTGTTTAAAGAAGGATTTTAATGGTATTATATATTTTGATTGAAAGGCACAGTTGATTTCTGCTCTTGTATGAGTTCTGCAGATTTTGGTTGTTTTGTCTGAAGTGGTCTACTAGTGCTTGTGCTGAGGTAAAAAATGTGTTTTAAGTGAAGAAAGTATTCTGGCACAAATTAGAAAATCCCAGGGAAGATAAACGAAAAATGTAATTAAAATGCCTTGAGGTTGAAACATTATGGGAATTGTAATGTATAGCTTACCAATCTCATTAGAAAAAATCCTGGTTTAAGTCACCTGGATATATTATAGGCTGCTAACACCAGTCTGTTCCTTTTCAGCTCTAAAGGTTATGAACATTACACTGGAAAAGGCTCATTCTTTGTATTAGGCAGTAGCATTACTTTCTTTGCTTTCCTCTTTGGTCCTTAACTTGCTTGCTAATTTTTCTTTATTGCATTGCCTGTTGCCCTATTCTTTGGGTGCAGCTACATGCAGTGCAAGCTCAAGGACACCCTGTCTTTGATTAGGATTAGTATTTTTTTTTTCTTCAGATGCTGCCTTGCAGTTCTGTTGACCTGATTTGGATGGTTACATCTCAGTCGCTCCTGGGAAGCGTCACACATGTGTTACAGGGGCTGGCTGTGGGTGGCATCCAGAATAAGGCATTGAAATCCTGCAGGAACAGAAGCAGTTCTGGACACCTACCTAAGGGTGGGTTTCTGAAGCAGATACTAAAATACGGTCCGCTGAATAGGTAAAACTTCTGGAGATTCCTCATGGTTCGGGAATGTCTGGCTGTTTCCCCAACAAAATTTTTTGTGTTTGATTTTTCTTTCTCCTCGAGTGATGCCTATTAGCATAAAAAATGATTTCACTGCTAATTTCCTGGCTGGAAAATAATTGGGAACACTATGGTTCAAATCATCTATATGTAAATCCCATCGACTGGTGTGTATCACAGACAAAGTCCATACTGGCCAACACATCTTAAGCCATTGCACGGTTAGTTGTATGAGTCTACCTATGACAGCAGGGAACTGGCAAATCTACCACTTGGCTGCAGTGGGCATTTGACATGGCTGCAAAACCAATGAGGAAAAGAAATCATCTCAGTGGAACCTTCTGGATGCAGAATGGCCTTAAATGAATTAAAGCTGTGAAAGCAGCCTTTCCCATCCCTTTCCCTCTAGAGGCCATGCTGCAGTGGGCGTGCAATTTGGCTTTCTCCTTTTGGTGCCAATGTTTTCCACAGAAGTACGTTTCTTAAAGGGGCCATCAGTGCAACAGATGCTGTGCTCAGACCTGCTGCGTGAGAGGGGAGCGTGCTGGAAATGGTGGGATCTGATCCCGCCATGGGGCCCTGGCAGATATATTGACTGCTTGGATTTTTCTGCTGCTAGTTTTGATGTTAAAACCACTTGGTGGAGCTGCAGTTGTGTTGTTGGCTTCTCCTCTGTTGGGTGTTTGAGGTCACTAAATTCTTTACTGTATGTCAAAAGTAACCCACAGAAAAGTTTAGAGTATTTTCTTTGGCTTTTCTCTTCATTCATCACATTGGTTGCAGCCCCAAATTAACAGAAATCTTTGTTTGGGTGTCAGTTCAACAAAACACTTCAGCCCAGCTCCATCTTTGGAAGACCTTTTAGATTAATGTGAAGTTGGGAGTGTAAAGAAAAGTATGGAGTCTAAAAAGTTGTTTGGGTCTGGTCTTTCATGTTTTTAAAGCATAATCTTGTTCCTATTCAGCAATAGTGAAAGTTAAGCATGTACTTAAGAGCTTTGCTAAGCATGGAGGGGATGATATATGGAACAGTACGGTGGAAACTTCATAGTGGCTACTTTGCTGATCACAGCTGTAACCAGGATTTCATAGAGCAAGAGTTGGCTGCTGTGGTGCCTATAGCTGGGATGTGCGGACAGCGCTGCAGGGTGGGCACATGAAGAAAATAAGGATTTGTGTGTGTCTGGGATGTTGCTGTTGTTTAGTTCTTGCGCACCAAAATACCCATGTTCCTCTGGAACCTCTTCCCATGCACTGGCAGTGTCGCACACTTTCCTCATGTCCAAGCTGGTTAACTGACTCTGAGAAACTGTTTTGGCTTAGCCTTGTGGTTTAACTTTGTGGTTACAATAGAGCCTCGAGGCAAACAGAAAGGAGGTGGCAGTATAAAGACATGCAAATGAATTCAAAGGCTTATGGTGAAAGCACCTTCTCTGTAAATTAATTGAAACAAATTTTTGAGAGTCGTGGCTTTTATTTCCTCGGCTCTTATAATGGCGGTGCTGTTGTGCAGGCAGGGTTAGACTCTTCTGAGAGAGCCCGCAAGAGGTTCTTGACAGCAAACTCTCCCTGCTCTCTCCAAGCTGACTTTACGTATGCAGCCAGCCTCGTCTAAAGTTTTTTCCCAGCTTGCTGACAGGCAGGAAGTTGGGGGTGCAGGCAGCAGGCGGCTTTCCCAGGCGCTCCATTGCTGTGGACAAGCCTGCAAGTCCACACCTGGGAGGGCAGTGAGTCCCAGGTGGCCCCACAGTGTCCAACCTGACATCATACAGCTGCTACCTTTGGGTGGGGGTGGGAGGAATGCTCCATTAGGAGCAGAGTAGCTCTCCAGCTGCATAGGCAGGGAGGTCTGCTGGGTCTGGGGGGCTTCCTGTTTAAACAGTTACAGAGTCTGCAGAATTGGTTAAACCATCAAAAGAAATTGGGGGGGGGGAGAAGAACCGTCCTTCCTCTATCTGTCCATGCATTGCCTCACTGTTCATTCGGGTTTGCTCAAATGCTTGTTGCAATATTTCAATTCACTTAGGTCTTTTGTAAAGTAGAATCAGATTAAAGTTTGTGGAACTGTAGCTGTGGTTCAGGAAAGCTCATACTTTAATACGCAGAAGCTGGGGGAGGTCACTGTTATAGGCTAGTAGGTCCCCCAGTGTAACATAGGCAAGTCAAACCATGTCTTGTGGCTGGGCCAAAGCAATGCAACTGCTTATTAAAAAATAAAAAAGGCAGATGAGGAAGAGAATAGTCGAGTCTTATTTCAGGCACACGGGATAGTTGGACTCTTCAGGACAGGACTTAAGGACATCTTTAACTCTTTCTCTGTAAAGAGGTGAGAAATTATATGTGTTTTAGCACTTTGCAGAACCAACAGCTATTCAGCCAGCACCATCCGAGATCACACGTGGCCATCTCTTTCAAGGAGTCTGTCAAGATCAGGCCTTTAATTCTGTCTGTACTGACCTGCCATTTAGGCTGCTGTAAGATGATGGATCACTCAGCTGGGCCTGCTGAAGCTTCCCCTGAGCATTGTTTCATTGGCACGTATCGGGGCACTGCCCGTGAGACTGTGGGCACCTGGCAGGACAAGGCTGTTTCTTCTTTTACCTGTGCTGTGCAGTGCAGATACACCTCTTCCTCAGGAGCTGAAAATAGCAGTCACAGAAGGAGGCTTAACATTTGGAATGTGTGCACACACAAGCCTGTATACACGTGTGTAAGATAATAAAATACCTTTACATGAATAGCACTTCCTAAATTTGACACTAATCTGCATTTTTTCTCTCTGCCACATGATGGAGATAATGGTGTAAGATACATAAGTAGTGCTGCATGGGTCCTGCACTTCAAAGGAAAAGGTTTCAGTTTGGTAGCTTATTGTAATTACTCTCTTAATGTTGGTTTTGAACCGACCTTGATGAAGTAATTTTCTCATCGTATTTGTGGGTAGTCTTGTTTACAGCAACATTTGATTACTTGTCTAGTTGTGTTTTGGTTTTGTTTTCCACGAGAGGCAGATATGCAGGAATGCCCTTAACCAAGTGCTCACAGCTGTCAATGCAGCAAAGCACCAAAGTTTGTATTTGGTAAAACATTCACAAGAATTTTCCTAGCCTGCATGAACTTTTTTTGCACTTGAACATACTTAAATGTACATAGTTTGGGCTCAGATAGAATTACAGCTAGAGCTGTTGGGTGCTCTTCTGTAAAAGCAGGGAATGTGCAGCAATTCCTGCTTAAGAAGTTAAAAAATGCACATCCTAGATCCTGCTCTCACCAGGAGAGATCTTCCTCTCTCTCTGACCATCCTGGGAAGGACATGGGGGGATCCAAATTAGCTGATCCTTGTATTGTATGTTAGAACCCTCACATCTGTCTGCTGTCTCCTCTCTTCTCCACTTTGAGCCTGGGTCCTAATCCAGAAACTGTTGAAGCCACATGTGCAAAATTCCCAGTGATTTCGATGAACTTTGGATCAAGCTCATACGCAAAGGCAGAGATGGATTTTCCCATGGAAATTTTTTACTGACGTTCAGAAATCTCCTGGTGAGAGATGTATTTAATTTCTATGTTGAGAGCTGCTGTATTAAATTTGTAATCATAATGTTGTAACAAGGCATTTGTAACAAAACTGCTATAGGTTGTGATACATCCAGGAAGGGAGAAACACATGTTTCTTCCCAGTCTGTTCATTTTTTGTATGGCTGTTACTCTGAGGACAAGAGTTCCTGCGCTGATGTCAGTGCAATTACAGCTGCACTGTTGTCAAGTTTCTTTGATTGAATATTTGCCGTGTGAAGCAATAATCTCACTCCTCTCCATAGATCCACCTGCCTTGTGAATCAAACATGCATCTTGTTTAATTCCTTGTGCTTAGGTCCTTGTATCTCCTGCAAAATGCTCATTTGAGGAACCGTTCAACTGTGATACTACAAATTCATTAGTCTGGTGCATGCCTATGATTTTTCTTTTCTTTGATTAAAGTTTAAAAGTTTGTATTTAGAGGCTCTCCCTTGATAGGTGCCTTTCATAAGGCATTTTTGTCATCATACTTATATTTAACATGTTACATGTGTGTAAAATCTCCATTAAAATGCCGTCAAAATTAGCAAACTGACGTGCTGCCCAGACAGCAGCACATAACCGTGTGTGTGTGCACCCACCTACTGATGTAATAGCTTCTCCAAATGTCAGAGTTTTTCCTCAGAAGACTTCTTCCAGCAATGCTGCGCTCCATGCTCTGGGGTTCTGCTCCTCTGTTTTTTTTTCATGAGAACAAAGATTAGTCCTTCATGGTCCTAAACTCAATGCATGTGCATGACTTAAAGGCATTACCTACCAATAAATAGGAGATTAGCTGCGGCTTGTGTATTTCCTGATCAGTTCGGGTTTTTTCAGATGGCTCGTTGTTATCCCGTTTCCTTTAACGATGGGACACTTTAATGAGTTTGCCATCTGACATACATCTGCTTCCTGTTAAACAATACCTTCATTCTTCTAGAGCTGCTAAACTCATCTTTTATCCTACAAGCTTTCTATCCGAACCTTGAAAACAGCATATACAAGTTGGTCAGCATACTCATTTTCTGGTTGAGGATTTTTTTGGTACATTGTTTTTGAGAAAGAACAGCAAAACGAGCATGTCCTTTAGTGCTTGCTTGTTGGAGAATTGAGAGAATGTGGGTATTATTTGTCTGACTAGCGGCTGCTCAGTCCAGCTCCTGTTTGAAGTACAATGACATCAACTTCTGTGGCTACCATTACACAGTTGCCAATAGTTGTTCTGTCCTCCCAGCAAAGTAAGGGGCTGGTCCAAGAGGGGGGATTTTTGAAGGCTGTTAACATTGTTTCTGTGAGGAAAGAGCCTTCGATGATGGTCTGTCTCATGCGTGTGCCAAGCTAGGGCTCTGTGATCACCAGGCTCTCATAAATCAATCCAGCCTGTGCTGAGTTTGTGCATCTGCCTCAGTGCTTCTCTTTTTCCCATGTTTTGGGAACACACAGTCATGCCCGATCTCTGACCGTCTTTCCCTTCACTGGTCAATGTGCCTGCAGAAAACCCTACCTCTCTCAGCAAAGGGGTTAGCCCCGCCTTCTGGTGCTGAATCTCCCCTTACAGGTGGCGCTCACGCACCGC
>JAAGNO010003102.1:27932-69550 GCA_033439905.1 Ceryle rudis | reverse complement strand
GTCGTGCCCGCTCTCTTGCCCGCCTTCCCTTCACTGTTTCGTGTGCCTGCAGAAAACCTTTCCTTTTTTTTTTTCTTTTTTTTTTTTTTAATCATAAAACTTTTTTTCTAGTGGAGGGAAAACTGGATAGAATTTTCCTTGTATTTATCTGTCTCTACATAATGTCCTTTATACATTGGGTTTATAACGAGCACGAAACGCTGTTTAAAAGAAATTCCCGTCAGATGTGAAGTTCTGCCACACAGGTCCGAAGGACATCTGTGAGAATGGCTTGTAACAAAATTGAGCAACCTTGTGGGGCATACACATAATGTTTTGTCTTGGAAAGGAATTTGCTTCCAAGCATTCCCATATGCCAGGTGACAAGTGGAAATGCTTTGGATTTAGAGCTGGGGAAACAGAGGAAGCAAGGTGCAAATATTTAGTTGAGGGTTAGTGGATGATTGGATCAGAATAATAGTTCAGGAATTTTGTATTTTTTCCCATTTGTAGCTTGCACTTGTCTCCCAGCTCACACAGGGTTAATGTTATTTACTTGAAAATGAGTGAAGTGCTGATTACCTCAGGTGGCTGCTGGTGCATGATCTGAAACCTTTGTTTTAATGATAGTCTTGGCACGTTGAGACCTGTGTTTCTACCACCCTAAATGCCATTCCTTTGCCTCTGGCAGCACTGCAGAGCCATGCATTCAATGCAGAAGAGCTGTGAATTGTTGTGTGTTGCAAAGGCAACTTGATATTTTAACCTGTGATCGCCCAGCTGCCCACGGGGTTCCACCTCTCTTCGGATTTGTGCGGTCTTATTATGAAGGTGCTGTATGTGAACTTGGTCTTTCACTGTGTCCCTTAAGGAATGGAGCCAAGAGAAGACCTTCTATGGTCATTGCTATACCAGCATTGCCATACTTGCCTGAAGAGTTTTGTTTCCAATTGCAACAGTGTTTATTAACAAAGCCGTCCATCATTTATTTAACACATGAACTTGTCCATTCTTTCTCTGCGTTCACACCTTTCATCTCTCGGAGCCGCACAAACACGGCTGATGGCTTTGACAGTCTTTCATTGATGTTAAGATTACAAATTACATTTGTTAGTTTCCTTGTGGAGTCTGCAACTGATCAAGGAGGATCCGTGAGGCAGCATTAATTGTCGCTTTACATGAAAATAAGTCTACTCTGTCAGTTTTTGGGGTATACCATTGATGATGGCTGTGCTGAGCTCCTCTACAGCTTCACCCTCAGTTTGTGGAAAGCTACAGGTCTTCAAAGTGATGTCTATTGCTGTGACCTCTGACATGAGCAGTGTAGAGGCTTGCCTCATTTCATGCTGTCTTTTCAAATCCCATGATGGGGAAAGTCTATTTGTAGCTGGAACATCAGTTTATCATAATCCAGATGTTGGGCAAGCGTGTGAAGAATTTTAGAAGGACAAGACACTGAACCAGATTTACTGTGATTATTAATGGAAATGTTTGATGTTGACTCCGGTGGGCAGACAGAACTGGTTTATGCTACTGCAACTTGAACCTATTTGAAAAGAACCATCTTTTATAAAAAAGCTGATTTAAAAAACAAAAACAAAAACAACAAAACAACAAAAAAGGAATGTAAAAGGGACCTAGGTAAAGGGCAGATTGTTCTCCTGAAATTTGTGACTTACGTATCCTTGGAAAACAGTGTATGTTTTGATACTCACAAGTGGGTATTTAGACTTTTCTTTGTAATTAAAATGGAAAGGGCACAGTTTGGCACCTGCAGCTCAGACACTGTGGTCAGCTACTCCTTATAAATCCAGACTTCAGCCGTGCTGGAACCCTTATGAGCCTTGTCAAAGTGCATGCAAGTGCCAGGTTAGGTGCAAGTTTGAGCACTGCTCTGTGATGACTGCAGTACATTCTCCCTGAAGGGAGCACATGTTCTTGCTGTTGGCCTTTGTGATATTTGTACTGTCCAAATCCTCTTGGTAACTGTTGTCTTTTCTCCCATTGCTCTTCATGTGGGGAGCAGTGGGGATATGGGGGAGAGCAGTTTCTGGGTCAGAGGTACAGTTTCAGGGATGTTGAGAAAGCTCTTCCAAGGTGAGCCTGTTTTCTCGTCTGGCTGTTTTTGCCAATCTCTCCTTCACTATTTACTCTAACGTTTGTAAAAACAGATCGCTCTTCTGGAGAGCAAAGCCCGCTGAACTGGAGACAGAGAAAACCTGAATAAACAAACATGTGCCACAGATTAGTAAGAACATCTGTAGGTTTTATATTGTTTTGAGAACACATACCACATAGTTTTTCATTTCTTATGCTTTTCTAGTTTCTCTCTTTCTGTTTCTCTGTTTTCTTCTTCCTTTTAAATATATTGCTAATAAAGGTTGGAGGTAGAAAGCACAGCTGGACTCTGCATGACATGCCACTGTTTAATTTCTATCTCGGAGGATGAGAAGAAGAGTAGTTTTATTGTATCCTAGATGAGAATAAAGCCACATGCAAATTCCAGCCATGGACATCTGTTTCCTCTTTGTGCGAAAGAATTCTCATATTTGGAAGGGAATCCCAGTTCTGAAGAGGCTTGGTTTCTGAAGGGGTTTTTTTAGTGGTGTTTTTTCTTTTTTTTTTTTTTTTCTTTTGGTCCTTTGCCCCGTTCTTTGCCACTCCTTCAGTGTGCTCTCCTTGTTCCCTGGCTGCAGTTTCCTTCAGGGCAATGGCAGCTTGCAATTTAGGATCAGATACTGAACAGGTCAATTTTGAGTTACTTTACCATCTTGTATTGTAGTTACAATAAGTTTTATTTAAGTTCCTCTATAAATTTCTTTTATTTAATTAAATGGTATTTGGTGGGAGGACTTTTGTTCTCTCATCAATCTTCAGTACTTGCAGGTTGGGTATTTTTAAGGAAAAAAAAAAAGTATCTGCTGCTCTGGCTGTGAAGTGCAACTATTTCTAGAAGTAACTTATTAAAAATAACCTTTTAAAATCCTTCTGTATCAGGGGACTTAAGCAGATCTATAGAAACAAGAACTTGCAGTGTTCATTGCATTAAGTTAGGCATCAGGTGCTAAGGCCTGCAGGGACCAGGGTAAATGATAATTTCACTAACCCATAAAACATTTTAAAATAATGATTTACAGCCGTCTGGGGACTTGAAACTTTTTTTTGGTGTAGAGTTGACTCTGCTGAACAAGCAGCACAGTTATATAACATTAGGGCAGACATGAGAACTGGTACTCTCTGTCTATTTTATATTAGCGTCGAATGAGAGGTTGATGGAGCTCGCCAGGGTTTCATATTTGCTGGCAGAAAGTTACCCACATGTGTGGACCACATTTTTGCTGTTGCCTTAGCCTATTTCAGGCGTAAATATCTCTGCCTGGCAGGGTATGGTTCTGTTCATTGCTGAAGAGCTTTTCTTTAAAAAGCAAAATATGAAAAAGAATGAAATTCTGTCAATGTTCAAATTAAGAATTGTCCTCAGACTGCGAGATTTTGTCACGGCTGTCATGGTAGAGGAATAAAGGGCAGTAAGTCATCTAAAGGCTTTCTCATTGTTGGCTGAGTTACCCTTGCAATACTGTTTCTTTTTGTATATATTAATCCTCCTTCTAGGCGTGGGCTGTTTAGTCTGCTCTCCTAGGGAAACAAGTTTATCCAAACAGGGTGTATGCACATGTGGATGCCTAGCAGCCTGAGCAGCCCTTGGACGTGTTGGCCGTGGAAATGTGGTAGCAAGGCAGTGGCTGCATAGAAGCTCCTCTAAGTTCTTGAAAATATGTGTGTGAAGGGAGAATAAAGGTGATTAAGGAGTTTGAAGGAAGGCTTGCAATAGGAACCGAACTTTTAACAGGAGCAGTGGAATAGATGTTGAGAACAAATGTGATGGTGGTCCCTGTCGTGGGAAGATCACCGAACCTGGCTTGGAAATTATGTGGCTTCAGAGAATCTGATGACAAAACCCAAATCCACAGGAAGCTGGACTCCCTTTCATTCCAGTACCTCTGAAATTGCTTGTGTGGGTTTTAAGTCAGGATGTTGTCAAACAGGATCCGATGGACAGCTGTAAGAAATGGAGGACGTCTTGTTACGATCATCTTAGTGTAGGCAGAGGTGCTGCTCTGCTTACTTTTGCTATTGGCCCTTCCTAGTTTGTTTTTTGCAAGTTTTCAAACTCTGTTAAAGTGTGAATTATGAATGTTTAGGCCCATATCCTGCAGGCATCTTAGAAAGGAGGGAGCCCAGCGGCTGTGCAGACCCCGCTGACCCCACGTGCCGTGGCATCCCGTGGGGTGCGTGGGGAAAAACGAAACCAGTAATCCCCATCCAGTTCTGGTCCCCGCTGAGCATGACACAGAAAGCAAACACCACTAACGCTGAAAGTCAAACAGCAGTCGTGAACAAATTTCCTCTCTGATTGAAATGCTTCTAGCTAGGAGATAAAAAGGGGGTTATGTCAAAAGCTTCCCTTGTTGCCTTATTAACAGCTGCATAATTTCACCACTCTTTCGTGAGCACAAAAAAGCAAAGCTCGGAGACTGTATTGGAAAGCTTTGTTTTCTTTGGTGTACAGCTGGATACAGAGTGTTTCTTAACAAATTTGTAGCAAATGTAGTGGGCATTGTGTTGTTTGTGGTTTTTTTCTATATTTTTGGCCTAGATAGTAGATTATGTTGCTTTTCATTTTACATTGCAAAGAATTCATGCCATTTAACTCCAATTCAACAATGATGCAGCAGCATGTGGATATATATAGATCTTCTCATAAATATATTACCACACATTACTGTCAAATTGCTGGACTTTTTCACCCAGTATTAAACCCAAAATTTAATTGCTACACTAGAGTTTCGAGGCCCTGATAAATAAGAGCCATGTCTGACCTTTCTTGTGGGGCTCTGAGATGCCACCAGGGATATTGGTCATTGTTCAAGATGACAAACTTCCTCTGAGATTTCAGTTTGTCAGCTCAATGTACAGCAGTGACATTGATTTCTTCTCACTGCCATTTCCTGCCTGAATAGATAACAAATTTTCTGTGGCAGGTGTCTGTCAAGCTTAGTTTTGCCTGGCAGATTAACTTAATAGACTCATTTATTAATCATTAGTTGCAACACAGTGAAGCACCCAATACTCTTTAACTCTTGTGATGTTGAATGAATGTACCATTTCAGATTCCTTTGTGTAGCTTGAATTTGGGTTTAATAAGCCATTCGTATCTCTGTACTGAATGTTTTCAACCTGACATTATTAACATTAAAAAGAGCAAAGTTTTATGTATTAGTTGTGTGACCCATTTTGAGTGTCGACTACTTTTCATGGCAAAAGGTGCATAAGTGCTTTCTGGCACTAATAACATGATTCATTTACTGCAAAATCAGCCTAAAGAAGGGGGTAAACTAACCCAACAGGCATTGGGGAAGGAAGGAAGATAAGAGTAAGAGGGGAAAATAGATACTTGGAAGAAGAATCAAAACTGGGGCTGACTCAGACTGTCAGAGCAGAGGAGGTAACTGCAGAAGCATTTAGGAAGGGGCAAGGCAGACCTGCGGGTACAGCTGTAGGGCAATTCTAGCACAGGCTGTATTTTCATAGGGCCCCCTTCCTCCCAGATGTCTTGAGACAGATACTTCAGCTGTAGATAGCAAAAGTAGGGTCAGTACCAGAGGTGGATATTGGACCGGGCTTGTCAGAGTGGTGAAGGAGGAGGAAGAGCCAGAACTCAGTAGGGAGATCGGAGGAGGAAGAAACAATACGGGAAGGCATGTGTCTGGAAAGTGATGCCTCTGGTGTAAAGAATCACTCTGTTCACGGTGAAAACTCACTTATTAGACATGTTAGCCCTGCACAGCCTACAGAGCTGACAGAGACGTAGGTTTGCTTTTTGTCCCATATGTTAAGAGAGTTGGTCACGAGGCGTTTATCAGAACAAAATTTGTAAAGGAGCTAGAAATGCACAGGCACTGCTGGGGACACACGGCAGCAGGAATGAGCCTACATAGAGATACAGGCTGTTGCTGTACCGAAGAACCTCTTCTAAGCGATGAGAGGAGAACCACCAAGCTTCTCCTTGGGTTTTAGTTGGTTTGTGGTAGCTCTTCACAACCTGCTTTTAATTCTCAAGGCAGCTTGTTAAATGTGAGATCACTGGGAGATGTTCAGGAAAGTTTCTGCAGCTGATGCCCAACTGCAAAGCCCTGGTTGGAGCACAACTGTTTTCAGCTCAGCATTTGTGAGAGTGTGTATTGCTGAAGATATTTTTTTGCCAAGCTGTGTTCCTGGCCTTGGGAACACGTTTCTTGAACCATCCTCACAGGTTTCTTGGCCGAGCGTCAAACCAAGAATGTCCCTGCACTAGATCATACTGCTTAATGCTCTTCTAGGCCACCCTGCTAACAATACATTAACCTCTCAGCAGGGAATGTGATAAACAAAGTAAAACTGCTTCAGCGAAACCACTCATTTAATGGCAGCGTACATAAAGTGTCCATAAAGATTTGTAAATGTAATAAGCTGCAGTTCACTGAGTGATCAGTAACTGTTCCTAATTTAGCCAGCTGAGGAACATGCCAACCTAATTTGCTTTTGTAACATTATGTTGTGCCTTTTTTATATTTATTTTTTTGTCTTCCCACTTCTCCAGATTCCTTTCTCTCTGGTACAGTTTCCCCTCTGGGAGTCCTTAAAGGTAAGTCCTTTTTAATGATAGAAATACAAGTCATACATTTCATAAAGGCTTTCCATAGTAACTTATCTAACTTGATTATCACAGTTCTGGGCATGTCCAAAAATCAGTGAGTATGTACCAACCTGTGCGTGTGAAAATAATTTGCCTGAATATCTGAAAAATGACAGGGAATATCTAACTACTGGTATGTGGCATGCAGTCTAAATTTTACTCCCCAAACATGCCAGAAATCTTATCTTCTGTGGTTAAAGAAGAGTGGGAGCCGCCTTGTATACTGTGATTTATTTTTATTTTATTAATTTTTTTTTGGTGTTTCCCTCTTCAAGGTACCAGGAAAGTGTGAATGATGCAGAGAAAACTGATTGAGCCTCGTTTGGTAGACAGGGAGAGACTCTCAGTGCATCACTGGCAAGCTGTTTTGATTGGCTGCGTATGCTTTATTTAAAGGTCATTTGAAGAAGGTGTCAAAGGATAATGTTTTACTAGTGCAGTCTTTCAGAATGGTGTGCTGTTCTCCCACCAGCTGGTTGCTTTGTTTATTGTGGATAGAGTCAGGGTCTAGACTTTTGAGCACAGGGTTGCATTCAAAGATAGGTAATTTCTCCATCCCTTTGCTTTTCCTTTAACTTGCTACAAAAGGTCAAGGAAAGCATTTTTCTGGTGCTTTGAGAGCCTGGGTTGGAAGCACAGAAAATTATTTGCAGATCATTAAAAGCATTGTAGCCAAATACAGTATTTGTAAGAGAGGAGCTGGAGTTTACCACTTGTTAAGGGGGTGAACTTCTGAACAATGTTGGCACTGAGACCCAAACTGGGCAGTGTTTTTGGAAGGGTGGGAACCAGTGATGATCTTCCTTGCCTAGGGAGGAGGACTACTTGTATACTCCTTGGTCCTTGTATGCTGGGTTGGGACAATAGCTTGTCCTCTCACTGTGTGTCAGTAGCTGGGGTTGCTCTAGGGGGACAAGCCCACAGTGTGAATGTTTGCATCTAGAGACTTTGGGGAGACAAATATAAAGAGAAGTCCACAGGGAGGAGGAGCATGAAACACATGGGGAGCTTTCAGAGAACTGAGCTGTGTTTCGTAGAGGATTCTGTAGGTACCTCGTGAACTCGGCCTGATGCGGTGTCTGAGTATCGTGCCATTGCACAGGCTAGCTTTGGCTGCCTTATTAGGAATCTGTTTCCCTGCCAGTGTCTAGGAACGGCTTTCTGTAAACTCTTCAGCAGTGATGCTGGCCTGACCTGCAAGTTGCTAGTGCAGCAGCCGTGTTTGGGAGCAAGAGGTGGCAGTGCTTAAAGAGAAAAAGTGCTGCGTCCTTGCCAAAACCACAGAAACCAGCAACGTTGTGTAGCTGTTTTCAGAATGTAAACTTGTTTTAACTAATGTCCACATAGCTGTGACAATAAATGGATTATTTAGATTGCAGACCTTAAAGAAGACAGTTTGAATTTAGCTAGCTGCAGGAGTGAGTCACTTAGGATAAAGCATGTTTAATCTAAAAAGATCAGTGCAGACCTGAAGAGAAACAAAACCGGGTCATCTTGTTGCATGAATCCATTGCAATGTATTCTTTTCACTGTAGAATTAGGAGTAGAAAACTTCAAGAATCAGTCTTGCATGCTCCAGTCACTTGCTCAGCACTTGGAGAGAGCCCAAGGTTTGTCACATCAAAGCCAGGCAGTGAAAGCAGAATGGTTTTTGTTTATCTGAATGAAGCTCTTGAAAAAATTGCCCTGACAGTGCAACAAAGGATAAGAAACATCACGGTCCCATCTCCAGTCTGGATGAGGCCAGTAGCACCAACAGGAGTAGTATGATTCAGGCTAGGGCTTCTCACGGGTGCGTGAACTGAGCATGAAGAAACAGTAGTGAAGAGAGGTAGATGTGCAAAGGGCAAGAGACAAATGGCGCAAAAGCCTGGGCACAGAAGAGTTAGTGAGGGGCTCTTCTGTATTAACGGGATTACTTGAGAAAGTAAATGCAGCAGTACTTGTGTGTGATGTGCATGGATCACCTCAGAGAGGTGAACAGAAAAAGTGTGACGTGAACAGACAAGCTGTGGCCGTGTCATTTTTAAAACCACTGGTAGAAAGTTACATCAGCTGATGGAAGACAAACTCCTATAATTCCCTGAACAAGCTAATTACAATAAAAATGTGGAAAATGATCTTTCCACTGTAACGGACAGTTAGCAAAGCACATGGAAGGAAGAATAGAGTTTCCTTTTCCTTCACATATGTGCTGGCTGCAGCCAGTAGCAGGATGTTAGGCTTAAAGAAGCCTAATAAAGGCTTGTCATAGGTAGCAGATCAGGTGTTTCTATATCCCATTTTCTCCATCTGCTTTGCTCCAAGCTGCTTTGCTTATTCTTTATGCTTCCATCAGGCTTTAGCCACATAGTTTACCTAACGCACAGTTTTCTTCTGTCTGTGAATGTTGAGCAGCTGTCCTGTGTGAGAATAAACTTGCATATCGTGCACTGAACAAAGTTAGAAGAAGAGAGAGCATTGTATCTATTGCTAAACTATAAGGTTACACACACTGTGGGTGCTGGCAAAGGGAGTATTGCAGTAATTAGCGAGAAACTGATGCGGCTTCAGGTAGGAGCCTTACTGCCAGTTTCTCAGGTGAACACACAATTTAGAAACAGTTATCTTAGTTCCCAATGTCTCAAGAAACAGTAAAGAAATGATGGTGATTTTAATAAAAAACCCTCAACTCCTCTTTTTTGGCAGTAAGTAGCATCCTCTGCTATAGGACGTGCTTAATGTCCTCTTCCAAATTCTTCATTTTCCCATATTTTGTTTTAGGCACAGATTATTCATAAAACCAAAGGGGAGAAGAAAACTGTGCTTATGGTGCATCAGATTTCAGGGCTGACATTGTAATTCTCTACTAGGGTGAGTGAGTGCAGCACCTCTGTGTCTTTTTAGCCCAAACTTTATAGCTAAAACAATTTTGAATTCTTCTCTGAGTTCAGGGGCATTGCAAATCTTGTTCACTCTGCTCCAGCACCCCTCAGAGGAGCACCATGGCTGATTACCACTGTAGCAGTTTGATCAGATTTAGGTTCTTTTAGGTGAGGCTAATGCTCCTGATCCCATCTCAAAGCCAGCTAGCCATGGAGAAAGGCAGCAGAACGTAGATGTGGTGTGCTTCCCAGATGCCAGCCAAGCACATTGCCTTCCCTATCGTTTGGAATAATGTTATAAGACACAATCAATCCCTTATATGCTGCCCTGGAATTTCCAGGGTGCCTCTGGAACTTGCTTTGGAAACACAATATGTGTGATCTTAATTGTGGGAATTTCAAATTACAGGGCTGTGTATTTGGCATGAAATTGTGGGTTACAGGGAGTCTAGCACAGCTCTCTTGCTTTCACTCTGCTGCCAGGGGTCGTAGTCTCCACTCAGGTGACCATACCACTGTGGAGTTCATCCCTTCTGTATTCTGTTCTGTTCAGGTATTTTATTCAGCACTTGTAATCATCGTATCTGAGCACCTACCGACAGCACATAGGTGATTTATCCTGTGTTTCATGTGGTGTTTTAATCCAGAATTTTTCTCTTTTAGACCTAACTGAGAAAAAAAAGACAGTTTTAATTTCTGCAGTGAGGATAGTGCAGGAATACAGGGCTTTAGGGTTTGGGGTTTTTTTTTTTCAACAAAACAGAGTTTAAAAAAACTCCCACAAAATCAGGAGCCTCTGGTTATGTTTGAGTCCAGTACCATCTTGTCAATAATACCTGCTTTTTACGTCTGAGTGGACATGGCTATCTCCCTTGGAGAACAGTGCTTTGTGTACGATAAACCTGTCTCAGGTGAAACAAGACTCGGTCCTCTTGGGTTTCTGCGTGTTGGCTGCACTTCAGAGCCTCTGAGAGTCCCTCCAACACAGCTGTACATGGAGAATGCTCTCTCTATAGACCAAATGTATTGTGTGTCTGGAGAAAAGGCTCTGGTAGACAGTGAGGAGGGAAGAAACAGGCACGACAGGAGGACAGAGGTCTCAAGTGAGTAGACTTGAAAAATAAGGGGGTTTTGTTTGGTTGAAATTTTTTTTTTTTTTTTTTGAGGAGGGAGAACAAACCTACTATCCTGGGAACCTTTTGTCTTTTTCATTAGACATGTCTGATCCTGAGATGAGACACTTGGACATTGCTAAGACTATATAACATCAGGGTCAGGCTGACTTCGCCCTGCAGCCCCTGTGTGCCTTCTCCTGCACACAGAGAGCCTCTGTGGGAGGGCTGGGACAGACTGTGCCACTCTGCTGGCCTAGGACCTGCAAGGAAAGATAAAAATCTTGGATTGACCATGCTCAGGGTGGTGGTGGTCTGGCTCTTCTAGCACTCAATGGGGATGGGACTTCCCTCTTTGTTTTGATGCTGGGCAAAACCTGGAGCTCTTAGACTCTCTGCAGCTATAGTGAGCACACGTGATTTTTTTTGTCACTGGCTTTAGCAATAAGATAACTTTTTCAAATCTGTAAGTCTCACAGATTAACAGGTGTTTTATAAAGAGAGACATTTGGTGGAGCTTCAGAGGCAATAGCTCGAGACAGGGAGCTGAGACACACGGGCAAGTCTCTCTTGTGGGATTTTGCAATGACTGTGGTGGCAGGTGATAGTGGTGTAAAGTGCTGAACAAGCAGAGGAATGCATTGGTAGCTTCAGGGAAAGAGAGTGGTTTGAAGAGTACACATGGGCATGTTTCCACCCTGTGATTAAGCAGGGCATTGTAGTAAAAGGAATGGGAAGGGTCCAGCCATTCTCCTGTGAAGCTGAGTATCAGAAGGTTGGTTGGGTCAGAACAGAAGTTCCCCGTGTTGTTCCTAAACTGATTTCTGCCCACATGATGGTGAGCAGGCTTGGGACTGGCTTGTTTTCTGTCAGGGTTCAGCTGCCACCCCAGGCACAAGGCACTTGTATTGAGAGGAACAGAGCCTGGGAGATCTGCTGGTGGGCAGGATTTTAGATCTATGTGAAAGCATTGGCACATGTACTTGTTTTCTTGGTTACCCCTCCAGAGAGCTCAACTTCTGGGGACAGTATAGGGTGTGAACACCTCTGGTTCAGGGGTGGGCTCAGCCTTGCTTGTAATTGTCAGTGCAGATACACCTCTGAGATGTACCTTGAAGTATGCTGTGCAAAGCCTGCTTGGTGGAGTTCCGTGGAGAGCGAGGGCTCTAATTTTGGTTGGAGTTCATTGCACCTGATTTTTAGTAAGTCAGTAAGAAGGAAGTTTACCAAATGCTTCCACCCAGGCAGCTGGGGTTCTCAGCAGTAATACGTGTTTATAACTCCACCATTGAAACAATAAACTACGTACTATTTCCCTCCTAAAATTTACAATCAAATCTGTTGCTCTTTAACAGGGTAAATAGAAAATAGACGAATGTAGCCAAACTGGGCTTAAAGTGGTTCTTCCCCTGCTCTCTGTAGGTAGGTGACAGCTCTACTTTCTTTCCTGGAGAAGCAGACTAGCATTTCTTTTCTGCTGTGCTCAGCTGCATATAAGTCAAGAGTAAATGAAACCCAGGCCCAGCTTTAAACACATTTCCTTGCAGGCAGCGCAGTAAGTGTTCTACCATACCTTGCTCCCTCTTTGAGTAACGTTCGGGCTGACTTAGGGATTAAGTCCTAATCGTTAAATAATGCTAACGTGTCTGCCATTTGTTAGGTGCTGTATCAGGAAAACAGATTTCCACGGCAGTGTTCCGAGGCGTGATGTAACTCGCGGCCAATGTGGCGTGTGCATGCCATTAGCATAACGGCTGCATTTTTCTCACAAAAGAACAATGTACCCAACAGCTGTTCAGCAAACAGCCCTCACTTTATTAGTGTCACAATAAGTGTCATTCACACAGTCTTGAAGCGCAGTCGAAGGAATGTTATATGCCATCTGCACCAAGGAGAAAGAAACAAATGCAATCTTTACTTACAGCACTGCAGACACATTTGAGAAAGTCAGATGGACTTGGATCATCAATGCAGCATTTGAAATGGCAGAAGTAGAACAGACTCGGGCAGTCCATAGATACAGAGCCAGATTGTGATGCTCTTGGTCATGCCTAGACCACAGGCGGTTCTCTAGAAGTCACTGAGCTTGGCAATGACATCTGGGGACATTTGGTAGAATATAGATGTAATCAATGTGAAGGGCTCACCATTTGATTCTGACACTTGCTTCTTGCCGAAGAACCTTAAAAGACTCATGTAATTCTTCCATGTAATTTATGCACACAAGCCTGCGTGAAGCACAGATTTATTAGCAGGTAGTAGCAGTGCAGATGCTCGAGGAAAAACTTCAAAGTGATTTTCCAGAAGTGCATTTTCCTCCCCAGACACATATATGTCCCTTCGTGCTATGGAAACTGAATGTAGCTGGCATATTATGTTCTTCCTTGCCATGGGAACACTGTTTTGAAGACATTTTCTTTAATCAGGCTTTTAGCACATCCATTTTGATTTACATCCAAATGGGTCACAGACATCAATGCAGTATTAAATAGGGAGAAAAAGGGAACAAAATGCTTTTAACATGAAAAATATGGTGTTGCTTGTAGGACAACTTTTATTCTCTTTCTCTCAATTTCTCCAGTATTTGGGTGAGTTTAATTGTGAGGTCAAATTCAGTACTGGCGTTAGTTAGTTGTGCAAATGGAGTCTCCACGTTTATGTCAACAGCCAACGTAGATCATTGAATTTTTCCCATGTTTGGGTTTGCATGTTTCCTGCAGGATAATATACACATGTACTTGCACATATGCTGCACATATGCACATAAAAATTCATTGGGCAGGACGTTTGGCTCTGTGGTCTGTGTTTGACTTTACACATAGAAACTGCAATCGCCTTCTGAATTTTTTGCTTCTCCTGTAGCTAATGTGCCATGCATCTGTAAGGATCAGCCATGCAGAATGCCGCCTTGCAAGTAAAATACCTAATAGCAAAACCAAATTGCTTTTCTTTCACTCGGTCTGCAAGGCTGCACATGCACAAAAATCCAGGTGATTAATTGGAGAGATTTTTCTCCCCTCTGTTATCATGAAGTTGAACAATGCCTTGGACAGAGGGCTGTGTAGAAATACTACAGATACTTATCACTGGAGTGAATTGTGATATTTACTCAGCTGCAGGCCTCAGGTTTAGCATGTGCCATGAGGTCTGCTTGCCTCTTAGTGCCTGCAGAATAGCAAGGCCAAGGCAGAGGGGTCTCATTCTCTGTGATGCTTCCTGCAGCATTTAGGGTGTTGATCTGGTCATCAGGTTTGAGAAATCTGTGAGTGTCACACTTTCCCAGACTCATGAAAGCTTAGGTGTCCTGAATATAGACCAAGACCCATCTGCACTGGGAGCACAAAGCTGACAGAAGATTTCTGCCCCAAACGTTTACCACAGCCATATGGCAGAGGTGCCAGGCACGCACAGGGAAGGAGTTATGTGAACTAGTCAAAGGTTCTTGGCCATCTGGAGGCCAGGTGTCCTCAACACGTAAGAACCCATGTTTGTGGGCACCATATATTTCACCCCTGTATTGAAAGGTGGTGGTAATCTTTTCCTTTTCAGTTTGGTTTTAGATTGGAAGGCCTTTGTTATATCCTAAGCGGGACTTTTCCAATGTGTCTTCTGCCCAGCAAAAATGGGGTGTCCTTGTATTCTCAGTATCAAATGAGTTAAATAATGTTTGTAGTAGGCAGTAGAGGACACTTGCCTAAGCGACAGTATGAAATGGTATCTTTGGGAAGAAAACTAAGGCTCAGCCCACATCTAAAACTTGACACTCCTCTGTGAACATTATCCCTGTGAATGATTGGAAATCTGCATTCAGGCTTCCCACTGTGTCCCATCCCTTGGGGACACACCCGCTGTCTTGCTTTACATGGTGCAGCAATGCACAGCGAGATTTACATATATATCACATAAAAGTGTTTACAAAAAAAATTAGCATGTGATTGAGCTGGGAAGCTGCAGAGGGCCCCAACTGTATGAGTTTCCATGCGCTTCAGCCAGAAGATTTATTTCCAATTTGTTATTCATAAGGGAAGAGCAAGAGATTGGGATGGGGTCCTTTGAAGTGGAAAACAAAGTCTTCTATTCAGCTTTCAGCTTAATAGAATACACATGACACAGGCTTGGCATGGCGGCCGCTTTCATGTAATGTGCTCCTTGTCATTTTGCTTTCCTAGGCTGTGAATACTAGTGGGAATGGGGATTGCCCTGCAAAAGTCATCTTATCTCCTGCAGCCTTCTGCAGGAGAAGCACAGGGTAAGCAGGTAGGAGCCATTTGGTGATGGTGGCGAGGCAACCAGGCTGGCCCAGTTGTTTCAGCTGCATTCTTTGTAATTTCTACTTTATGTTTCGTATTGTGGGAGCATGTGTAGAAAAAGCAGTGTAGTTGCAGGGCGTCTGTGGGCACTTCTGCCCTGCTTGGAGGCCCTGAGCAGGGAGCCGTGACCTGTGGGCTCTGAGCCTCTGACACCCGTCTCCTGGGTGACCTGAGCTCTCACCATTCCCCTCCCCTCCAGTGGAAGGCTGCGCAGAATTTGTGCAGCACACAGGATGGCAGAGGGTGATCTAAACACGATATGACTGCAAATAACCAGCATGTCTGTCCAAAGTCAGTGTTCTAGGGACATACGTATACATAACCTGTGTTTCTTTCCAGGAACAGAGACCCAGATTTACAGTGATCTACAAGCCTCTAACAGCTTCTGTGCTTTGCCCTGTCTTAGTGGCATTAAAATGACACTCAGTGCTGCACGAAGGCCAGTGGTTTTGAAGAACTTACAAGCCCAACTTACCACAAAGCCCTGTCAATTAGTGGGTCCATGGGTTGTGAGAGAAAACATGTGACCTTCAGCACATCAGCTTGGCCTGCAGCATGAGTGTGGTTAGAAAGAATTTGGACCAGAGTCCTGCTTGACCCTGTGACGCTTGTTCTTCTTGGCTTCCTCCAGGGTGATGTCCTAGTGCTCTGCTTCTCTCTTGCTCTTCTGCATGTTCAGGTTATAGAGCTCTGGGTGAATCACCAACATCAGAGATGGAAAGAAATGCATGAAGTCATCTCACCCTGCCCTTGCCAGGGCAGGATTATTCCCCACAGTACAGTCTTGAGTGCCTTCTCCAGTGTATTTTTAAATGACTCAAAGGAGAGGGCTTTCCTCTCCTCCCAGGGGAGGCTGGCCCTGCTGTTCAGCAGACCTCACTGTTGGGGAATTTTCTTCCTGTTCTCCAGCCTCAGTTCTCCTCTTCCCTAATTTAATTGAACTGTTCCTGGTTCCACCCTTCTAAACAATTTTCCATATTGCATGACTGTTGCAAATACCTGTTGTCAATTTACAGGGATAATGGATGGGAATTCATCACCGCTTGCCTTGCTTGGCAGAGGCTCTTAGTGCAGAACTGCAGTGAGAAGCCAGGCTTTATCAGAAACTAGATTTCAGAGCTACATGCCAAGAAATAAGAATGACCTTTTCCTGCATCTTTGGACAATGCCATTAACGTAAAACCCCAGCATGGCTGAGAATAGGCTGGGCTTCTGGCAAAGCCATGAACGTCTGTATTACTGTGCTGGTTTTCCTCTTAATTCTCCAGCAGATCTTCCATAGTGCTTTTTTTTTTCTTTTTTTTTTTCTTTTATGACAGAAGTAACTGTTCTGAATCCTTGGGTTTGGTTGTAGATGTTTAGACATTTGGAGAACATGTAATGAGAAAAAAACACAGTAATTCTGTTTCTATCAAGTGGCTCCAGCATTTACATTTCTAAACCCTGACTTTCAGTTTGAGGTTTCTTAAGAACCTGCAGTGTTTTGAAAATGGGTTTTGAAGGTGGGATTTACGCTTTCGCAATACCTACCTGCTTTGGAAGGTAGCACCTTTTGTCTTAGGGAGCATGTGTCCTTCAGCCAGCCAGACTGAGTTGCAAGAAAAAAGTATGTCTAAAGAGTGTAAGTTATTCCAGAAGAGCATCTTAGGAGCTTGAAGGATTATGAATCCCTATTTATTTATGAGATGAAAATTAGTTTCTGCTGTGGGTGACAGCAGAATAGAAGCCCGTACTGAAAGCACCAGGAAAAGAATGGCTAGCATTAAAGAGACTGAAATCCCTTTAGTGCTTACAAACAGCAGAGCTGCAGCTATTTAGCAATGGCAGGTTACCAAACAACATTGTGGCTGGCCATTGTTCCTTGAACAGTTTGATTTTTAAAACATTCAACTGAAGCATAACCACCAGCCAAGTTGGAAGAAGCAAGTCACAAGGACAGTGTGTTAAATGAAGAGTCAGCAAATGAGGGAAGCGAGTTCTCGTGCCCAAGTGGAAAGTGGCTGTATTGCAGACCAGGAGCTCCTGAGCAGTCTCTCAGCCTAGCACAGCTACTGGGCTGCTTCTAAGAAAATTCTATTATATAGAATTAATACGGCTTTAGCAAGATAGTGCCACAGCTATAAAATAAAATTACTGATTTCTCTGTGGTAGGCCTCAGAAGGGCCATGGATCCCATCCCATTTTGCTCAGCACTGACCCTCAGATCATTAACCAGAAACGTCTCCTCCAGAGAACTTCCAATGTTAAGCATTTCAGGAGATGGGAAAGCGATGATGGAGCGGAGCTGGGGAGGAGAGAACAAAGTGACCGTAGCTGGCATGAGTATTGCAAGAGCAAAACCATCCCAGCACACATTGGCCTTTGTTGCTGATACTGATCGGGCTCATCAAACCGTTTGAAGTGTTTCTAGATAGATGTTTTTTAGAAGGCACCTTTCTTGTTGGTATTTTTAAATGTGCACATTTAAATGATGCTGGGAGTTAATGGATTGGAGCATGGTGTGTGGGAGCACCGGAGAGGAGAAGGGTGTGTGGTCCCTAATGACGCCAAGTGAAAAACAGAGACACACCTGCTTTGGGATATAATGGGAGTGATAAGAGTAATTTCTTAATGGTGGGGGATTTTGGGGAGTGTGAAGGGAAGGGCTGGCTTAAGAAACGTAGGGGAGCAAGCGGGACTTCTATCTCACTGTGCTGGGGACTGCTCATTTTAAATGGGAGTGTTTGGTACATCTGGGTTGAACTGATACTGGTTCTTGCATGCCCCTCAGCTCAGTGTTTTGCTTTGCACTGTTTTATCTGCCAAAAGGAAAATAAATTCACAAAATATTTGCA
The DNA here is from genome assembly GCA_033439905.1 of Ceryle rudis. Classification (NCBI taxonomy): domain Eukaryota; kingdom Metazoa; phylum Chordata; class Aves; order Coraciiformes; family Cerylidae; genus Ceryle; species Ceryle rudis. The sequence goes on along the minus strand of JAAGNO010003102.1, from coordinate 51,715 downwards.
AAGTTGCATGGCCACGGGCTTAAATACATACATATGAAATCCCTGAAAGCAATTTGCTTCAAGCTCTCCTCAGTTCCAGGCATCTTTCTCACTCCATCTGCTCGTTCAAGTACACAAGTTCCTTGGGAAAAATCACTTATTACATCACTGAAAAATGCCACAAAAATAGCTTTTCACTTAAGTTCCCATCCTTGGAGTTAACTCACATGGGGATCAGATAGATTCGAACATTTAATAACTTTTTATTTTCCTTTCTCTTTAAACACAGGATCTCTGGTCATGGAAGCAGGGTCACGTGGTGGATTCTTGGCAGTCAGCAGTCTGTGGAGCTTTTGCAGGTGCAAAGGATTATATGTTATACTGGGAAAGACTAAAGAAGAAAGGGAAAAATGTGCAAATCTATTAAGTATAGCAGAACAACATTCCTTTGTAATTCAAGTTTGTTTAGAAGAGAACGGATCCAGTTGTTGTTTGGAAATAGGAAAGTCAGTGAAGGAAAGAGAAGGAAAAAAAAAAGAAAAACAAAAAAACTCAAACAGGGTGTCTGTTTGAAAGACAACCAATTTGTTTTTGACAAATTTCAGTTATTTAAAAACCAGGGGCCTGTCAGTCAGGCTTTGCGATTATTTCAAAGTTGATTTGTAAAATCCTCATCCAGGAGAAACTTTGCTTGGGTGGGGGTTTGTGCAGCTGTCTGCTCTGAGCACTTCCCCAGGGGTTGAAGTGATTGCAGCGAGAGGCCATGATTCACCATTCATGTGACAGCTCTGACAGCCATGTAGATTAACTAGAGTCAGGAGAGCAGAGGCTAGTGCTGCACAGCCTGCAGGCAAAAGCCTTCCGCAGCAAAAAAAAAACGGGAGGACGAAACATCTGGGCAATCTCCAGACACTAGAAGGAGAATAAAGAGTGGCAGAATACAATACTGCACTATTTATTACCAAACAAGCCAGAAGTTAATTGAATTCTTCAGTAGGCTTCTTGCTTGATTTCAGCCTACTGTAGTTGTTTCAAAGGGAAAAAAAAAAAAAGGAGGGGGGATTTTGTCTATTAATGACTCATCAGTATAGCTGACAAATTTGAGGGAGGAGAGATTCAACCGTCTTAATAGAAAAACCAGATTGGTAGTTAAGAGATGGGTAGCCAGAGCTTTTCCCCAGGGAGCTAAAATACATGTTGAGTTTCCAAACCAGTAACAGAATATGTGGAAAAAATAAATCCTGTTTAAAGAGATATTATAGCATTTCTTGAAATAGTGATATCAAAAGCAAAGCTTGTTCTTTGATGACTTACAAAGTCAGAGCCATTACATCGTATGTAATTTTTTAAAAATAAGTTCTGTTAGGGGAATTGAAGTATTTATAGCAGCAGAATTCTAGCAGAGACTGAAGCTTCATTTTGATGGGCGCTTGTAACTGTGTGAGTGACAGAAGGGAGCCAGGCTGCAGCTGCACACGGCTTTGTAGATCGGGCATATGAGCTGTGAGGGAATGGCTTAGGTAGAATTGATTCCCTTTGGGGGCAAATGGGATATTTCAGACGATCTCTTGCGGTCTTATCCAGCTGTATTTTTCATGTTTATGTGATGGGAAATTAGCTTAATTCTGCTTAAAATTTGGTCTGCTGTTGGATTTTACACTAACTTCATCAAATCCGTGCAAACAAAATCAGAGCAATAGAAGCAGATTGTTCATTTTCTTTTGAAACAAAATGAGCGATCAGACTAAAAATGGTTTAAAATGCAGTCTGTACCTCTGCAGGTGTGATAGGGGATCATTAATTTAGCTCTGTTCATTTCTTTACAGTCAGATTGATACAAAAACTGTGTTCAGGCATGTTCAGAGAGCTGGAAAGGTTATCTGATTTACCCAAGGCTCATGGAGTAATTTCCTGAAGTCCAATTTGGTGCCTCAATTGGAAATCTAGCCCAGTGCTTCCATTTCCTTCCCTGTATGTCTTGACTCTGACCAGTTGTGCTTGAGACTTGCTACTGTTTGATGGATGTTCAGTAGTGTCCACTTGCCTGCTAGCAGAAATAGCACAGAAGGAGCTTCCAGAGGCAAGGCTGTGCACAAACGCTTCGCTGCCCCTTGGCAGATTCTGGGGAGACCTGACACAGCACTGGCATAGACACCATGTCCTCTGTGGAGCAGCACAGCGTCTTCCAGGTCCATGGTGGTGGTGGATGAGACAGTTCAGCCTAGCTGTCTTCATAGACTCTATCCCCCAAGCACAGATCTTTGTGGAGCTGGAGTCCTATTTTGTAGATCACGTTGTAATTGGTGATGATAAATATTTGCTAGGTTATCCTTCCAGCTTCCCCTCTTCCAGCCCGGCTTTCCTTCTCTGTTTTCTTATTCTTTCCTTTTTGCCAGCAGTATATTAAACTTTCTTTCTCATGCATCCTTTGAGGACCTGCCTCAAAGCTCACGAGGTTCAGCTCTTTTTGGATCAGAACCTTACCCTTCCATCTCTGTTGCCTCTCTCTGCAGACATGTAACAAGCTGGTCCTGTATTGATCTAATCTAGTACCACATCCATTCTGTTTCACTGAAAATATTTAGCCTTCTTACTGAATGGAGGCAATGGAAAAATAATTTCCTGCTTTCCGAAGAGCGGATTCCACAGTTAAAAATTAACTACCTACGTGTAGCTTCAAACCAGGGAAGAAAAACCAGACCAAACTCTTTATCCCTTTCTTTCCACCCCAAAACAACAAAAAAAAATCAAAACCTTACTGGTACCTGATGAATAAAATAGGATGGATGTGTGTGTCCAAGTAATTTAAAATCATGTTACTAACCTTAAAAGGAGAAGATTATCCAAAAAACAACATTTAAACACAGAGATGCTGTCAAATGCCACCATGGTAGTAGTGGGATGGTGAAATCACACAGAGACATGCTTTTCTCCTGTGTTCTTTGCTTGAATTTAATACTTTCTAAAAATATGTTAGAGGTCCTGAGGGGCAGGGTAATAAGCTGAAACAAACTGAAAGAAAAGTCCTGTTTGGCTTCCCTCTATGGCACAAACACGCACACACGTGTGTGCACATTGGTTAGTTCCTAGCTAAATCACAATTGATTATTTGGCGAAGACAGAGCAGCGATAGATTGAGCTCCATCCCCCGTGCCTGTGAAATGGCAGCCGGAGTGCTGCGAGAGGCCCAGCTCTTCCTTGTTGTGTGCACATGTGTAAGATGTATGTATGTGATCCATGGGCTTTTTATAGAAACGTAATAGGCATGAGCATAAATATCAGAGATTTGGAGTCGTCTCTGTCTCATCTGTTAATAATTAGTCTCTGGAGGCCTCGTCCAGCTTTATTGTCATCTCCAGTGTGTTAACTAGAGGAGATGTTTGGAGCAGTGGGGGAGTGAGTGAAGGTGATATCTGAGCAGCCAGTGGGGAGGAACCCAAGGGTAGATCTACATGACATTTTAAGCCTGAGGTTGCATTTGAACCAAACGTTGCCTCATGTCTGAACTGTTTGGACACCAGCCCAGAGTTGGGCACAGGCTTTGGCAGGCTGGAGGCAGAGGAGGGAAGCATGTCCCCATGCTGAGGGGAAGCCAGGCATGATTGTGGTTGCATTCCATGCTCGAGTCTTCTCTGGGCTTACTTACACTGCCTGCCAGGACAACTGCACCCCAGCCCTCTGCCGTACCAGGGCAGATAATCCCCGAAGAGCTTCTGGGGGGGGGGTTTGTTGTCCACTGAAGTGGGCCAGTGTCAGGGAAATCCTGCCATCAGGTATTAGCTGTTGGGAAAGCAAAGTACTGCCCTGGAGCAGTGAGGCGATCTCCAGCTTGTCAGAGAACATGAATGTCCATTTAATGCGATTGAAAATTGCCTCTGTTAGACACCTTCTTTCTCCCCGCTGTAAAAAAAGTGTGGCTTAACATTAATAATTAATGCTCTGTGGTGACAAAGTCACCGAGAATGGAGGTACAAGTCTAGTGAATAATAAAGCACTAACGAGAGCTTTTTGCACATTAACAGAGAGGACTTCCCATCACTTTTGTTTTGATCTAATTGGCTCTGACAAGATTACACACTGTGTCTAAAAGCCTCTTTAACTCTATAGCTCTGAATAAATTTTTGAGTAGTTCTCAAGATTTCCCTGCAGTGTCTGCTTGGACCATGCTTCTAACCCGGAGCTGGTGAAATGGCTGGAGGAGCAGTGCTTTGTCTCTTGGTATTTCTACTGAAATCTGAATTGGTTCTTGGGTCGCTTTGCTCTACAGTTGGCTGGTGTCATTCCCACAGCGATAAAGGACCAGAACAAACTTCCTCTTAAAATATTAATATCAATAAAATAAAAATTCAAAAAAGAACTGATAGATTGAAGATTAATTTCTGAAAAAGACCATTCAGGAACTTGGAAGTTTAAGAGGGTGCTGTGAGGTTTAGTGCTGGGCCAGTGCAAGTCAGTGTTTTCAACCTGGTTTTGGGATTGAATTCTGAATCAGTGCTGTGTAAGCATCAGATAACAGTACAGAAAATAGTAATGAAGACAGGCAATAATACAGCTCAACCAGGACTTTTTTCATTTCCTAAGGTGGGCTTATTTGAGCAAAGACATTAGTTGCTATCTCTTGAATTGAGCTTGACCTACTGAACTGAGCTAGCGTTGCAGATTAGAGTGTCAGGGGTCTGGCCAGGTGACAGCAGCGCGAGAATCAGGAGGAGCCCTTGTGATGGCCAGAAGGGTTCCCCGGGCCCTTTGGAAGAAACCACAGAATCATAGAATGGTCTGGGTTGGAAGGGACCTCAGAGGCGAAGTTAAAACGGTACAGAAGAAAAACATTTGGGGGCTGAAGAAGAACTCGTCTTCCTCCCTTCATAGGGCCTTATTTGATGAGTGTGTCAAAGAATCTGTGAAACATTCAAATTCTGCAGGCAGCCGCCTAACTGTGAGGACCTAAGGTTACGTATTGTTCTTAGGTGAAGTATTTCACTCTGTTCTGTTGCTTCTCAATTTTTATTTGCATATGACAGCTCGAAAGGGTAGGAAATGCCAGCAGGAACCCAGGGGAATATCTTAAGTCTTCACGACTTTATTCTTATTGCCAATTAAAGGTAAATCATTCTCTGCAGATGTCTGTCACTAGTGCTTCCATCAAGAACTGGTCACTGGGAAAGTGTGAGTAGCAGAGGGATTTTCTGTTTAACACCCCGAGCTTGGTAAAGTTGAGCTGCTCAGCTGATGTGTGAATATACAGTGTCCATTGTAACTTCTTGGGAGGCAGGTGATGAATTTTCCACTATGGCATGAAGTTTTCTTTTCCCAGTAGAGGAGTTTGTCACTGTACTAGAAGTATTAACAAGCCAAGAGCCTTCTCCTGTGTGAAAAATCCATCTTTATGCCTACTTGCTGAGCCCGGGTGATTGACGGATCCTTCTAGGGCAAGGGCGAAAGGAAGACTGAGTCGGTGAGTCTGTCTGGCTGAGCGCAGACTGCCTATAAAGGTGCCTTGTACTCTGTCAGCTCTGCAGAGGAGCCAGAGTGATCAGAGTTGTAAGGCTGCATGTGACTGGGACTTTCTTGCTCACCTTATACTTTGATACCTGCTTTTCCTGGTTGCTGACTAGCTGAGCAGACTCCAGCCTTACATGGCAGCTCTCGGAGAATTCACTGACAGCAGGAATAGACTAAAGGAGTGATTGAGAGGTCTGTTGGGCCTTGCTGGGTATTAGTGCAGTGCACAGCTCTCCTGATTTGATTGAGCAGGCTCTGGCTGCACTAGTTTGTATCTGTGGTATTAATCTGGTGATTGGCAACAGTTATGCTTTCATTTCCTTTACACAGCTAGAGGGACCGAGCAGCACCTCGCTAGTGCTGTAGCCTGTTCTTGGGTGCCTGTGTACTAACGTTGAAGAGGTCACTCTAAAATCACCTTGGTAGCTTAGGGTTAAGGCTAGAGCAAATTCATTTTGTCATGCTCACTGCCTCCAATAAAATGTGGTTCCCAACAAATGCTAGCTTTAACCTTGTGTTTTTGTCAAACATGGACAAAGTTGCATTTAATTTAGCTGCTATCCTTATGCTTGTTGTGCTTATGAAGAATTTTTTTGTTGCTGTTGTCATTCTAAATTGATTGGTAGATCTGTACCAAATACTTCCCAGTGATGGGAAAAAGAAACACTGAAATAACAGGAGAGTCTGAAAGATCCAGATGATGGCTGGGGAAAAAATGAAAATGAATCAGCCTTGATTAAACCTTTCTGATAAGAATTTGGGAACATCATATCAGGATAAATTGTGTTTGTTCTAATCACTCTGTCAGCCAAGATTGAAGCTTCTGCCTAAAAGAAACTGTTAGGAGCAAATGCATAAAAAATTTACCATTGCCTGATAAGAGAATTAAGTTAATCCAACTAAAGTGTTACCATCAGCTCTATACTGAGTGGTACATTGAGATTCTTTGCTTGATACAGGCCTGATGGCCATGTGGTTCACTGTTTAATTTTCTCTTGGTCTGTGGGCAAAGGAAAGGCTTCTACACCAGACTTGTAAAGCCACTATTTTCCATGGAGATTACTTTTACTGTTCTCAAAATACATGGCTGACAGGAGTACCAAAGTTTCTATCCAGACCATTCTCTCAAAGCCTTTGGGTCACTTACTCAAAAACTGGCTCACAATAAAAAGATTTTTGACCTTAAAGAAGGTCTAAGAATGGGCTGGACTTTAGTTTAGTTTGCTCATAGTTTCTGCTTGGGCTTCTTGAATACAACCCATTTTCCTGCTTTTTAGTGAGGTATCGGTGCTAGAAAGCTTCCGGCAGAGTGAACCCGATGAGCCGACCTTAGGTGAACAGAAGCTGCTCCTAAACTAGGCAGCTTGGGGTGTTGGCTATCTCAGCTTGCCTGCTCTTCTTGTTTGAGATCCAGAGGACTGCACGTGTGCTTCACTGCATCTCCTGAACTGTCGTGGGACATTGCTTAATAAACTGCAAGGAGGCAACTGGAGTGCCAGCTGGCCCAGCCTCTGCTCTGACATAAACCAGGGGTTTAGGATGTGAAAGCTGAGGTGGCTGAGAGAGAGAGGTGCAGGTGAAAACACAAGCCATTGGGGAAGATGGACTTTTTTCATTACTTACAGATTTTAGAAGAAATATTTTTTTCCTCTCTCCCACCCTAAGAAAAGAGAGATTAATTTAAAAACTTGGAACAGAAAATAGATTATTTTTAGCTTATTCCCTGGGTACTGTGTAGGCTTCAGTCTTTGGAGTCGCTTTGTTCCCTGCTGTAGCAGATATAGGATTTATACAAGCTCCAGAGGGGGAAAAAACCCCCAAGCAACACAACAAACAACAACCAAAAAACCCCAACAAAACAGGAGGAAGAAGAAAGATTTCAGACGAAGTTTCTCTCTCCCCCCCCGCCCCAGCTGCTGGACTACTCCTGTGTTTTAAAAGTTTCCTTCACTTTGGCTCTTCCTCTGCATGAATTACTTGCTTGAAATACTGTGAACAGAGGAGGGTGAGAGAGATTAATTTTAGGATGGGGAAATAAGGCAAAGGGAATAAGATCCTGGGAGAAAAAGCAGCAAAGCTGGTCCCTAGATAGCACAAGAGATCAGGCTGTAGCCACAGGGTTAAAATACAGAGACACACACTTTTGTGGGTGAGACATGCAGATGGATAAGATGAGGATCTGTGGCTTTCCTCCTGAGCTGGCGGCTCCAAGTGAAAGTAATGAGCTCCAAGGGTGAAGTTTGGGAGTGATTAGAGAGAATAAAAACACCCGTGAGGGGAAGGATGCCACTTGCAGCAGCGGACTTCTGACAATTTTCAAAGACCCTTGGGCAGCTTCACATTGTTCTTATCCAAAGTGGAGCTGATTTCATTTGTTGGAGGCGAGCTCCATCCCAAACACTGGCTTGCTTTTTTCCTTGAAACAGAGTCACAGGTCTAACAGTTGAAGTCCAGACCCAGTGTATCTCGTGGATAGCTCCTGAAGTGTGCTCTGGGTGCAGAGCGCTTTTTTCCTCTTTTTATCATTTGAATGATCAGCTTTAATCCTCAAGGCAGAACACAGTGTAATAAGCTTATTTGCCCACCTCTGCGAACGAGGAGGCAGGTTCTTCCTTCCAGACTTGTCTGTAGGTGTTGGCAGTGGAATCTGTTACCCTCCCAACCTTCCTATGTTCATATATTTACAGAGTCCGAAACAAAAGGACAGTAACCTCAATGGGGATGTTTGGATTTACAGTTAACTATTATAGAGCTGCTTCCTTAAGTCAACACACAGGAATAAAACACTCTGTGTACAGACCTTCGATAAACGTACCTGTACCTGGACTCTGGTGTGAGGGAGCATGCTGTAGGCATTAATAACGGAGCAGTGTTGACCGCAGCCATGGGAATTGTAGGCAGGGTGGAATTCATATTCACCCGACAATGTCTCACTTGTGTTTGGTGTTTTATTTTGCTCAGGTGGATTTGCAGCTGCAGTCACCACACCTCTTGATGTAGCGAAGACGAGAATTATGTTGGCAAAGGTAAGAGCGAAGGAGGCCAGCGGACACGTGGGGCTTGGGTAGTTCCAGAGTTTCTGCATGATCATTACAGAATGGAACCCAGCACCTATTTAAGATGATTTCTGCTCTTGTCTTTGAAGTCAGGATTAGATGTGAACAGGTACTGCATGCAGAACTAATAAAACTGGTGGGTTCCTGTCCTTGAATTGCTCTATTGGTCTCTTCCCAAAGGACCTGTCTGGGAAGGGCTTGTGCTTGTGCTAGACTTTCAGAGTCTCACGAATTGTCTTTAGGAGAAAAATCCTTGCAGAGTCAGACACCCGAAGTTAAACAGCCCATCGGGGATTTATTCCTCTGTTGTTTTCGTAATTGTTGAGCTTGACTGTGTGGGTGTGTCTTTTCCGAGGAGAGCTTGACACTGCGGTTTCTGTCCTAAAATTTTAAGCCATAGAGATCACATGGCTTACATCTGCCAGCCAGGGCAGAAGGGACATTGCTTATAAGATCAGTAAGTTTAGTAAGTAGTTAAACTGCTAATAAGTCTAGTGTTCCCACTGCCATCTCACTACCCCAGAGCAGAGCTGAGCAGCCATGTAGCTAAAAGCCCTCAGCAGATGGATATTCTTAAAGCCCTTCCCTGCCCTGGAAAGATCTGCTGTTGAAAGTCAGGCATCCTGGAGTTCCTGTGGGCAGTTTTTACCATATTGCTCACATCTCTCCGTAGAGGGCAGGTTTCTTGTAGATAAGTTGCACCTCCCCAGCCGAGTCAGGCACATCTGTGCTCCCCCTGTTGCTATGTTGTGCATCTCTCACTGCTGGGTGTTGTACCTGCTTCAGCTTCTTTGCTTTTGCATAATGTGGGTGATCAAACTGTGAGAACTGGGTTTTGTTTATGCCTGCTGCTGTCCTGAGCAACCCGGTCAGCGTTGGGAAGGGAATGATGGTGCTTTGAGGTGTTCTGAGACCATTCAAACAGCTTCTTTATATTAGTTATCTCACACTGACTGGATCACACGTAATTCAATTGTCTGTAGTCCTGCTGTTCGTCCTCTGTTTTGCGCTCAGGACAATTTTCACATGCAACATACTACTCATGTTGTTGATTTTTGGTTTTAAGTAAACTTCAAGGCTGCAGTGAGCAGCAAGGCCACTTGCTGGTGCTTTGAAGGTGTGTTTTTATTCATGTTTCACACCAGTGTCAGCTACCAGATATAGAGCTAAGTTTAGTGCAGAAGGGACTGGACACCCAGTTCTGAACTAACCAGTTCTGTGACCTTGGAGTCATCATCTTGTTGTCCTGTGCCTTGGTTTCCCTTTCTGCCCTTTGCATCATTCCTGGAGACAAGGAGCTTTTGCCCTTGCCAGGGACAGAGGTCAGTAGGACATCTGTTCTTCCTGCAGTGCAGCACTAATCAGGGACAGGTAGCTCAGTAAACAATCTCTCTGCCAACAGTTTCCAGTCTCTCTCTGTTTGTGGTGCAGGCTGGTTCCAGCAACGCTAGAGGGAATGTTCTGACTGCTCTCGGTGGCATCTGGAGGACACAAGGCCTGTCGGGGTAAGGACCTGCTACATCTCAGGTGGTGTATTTCTGTGTGTGCTGGGGATGGGAGAGGACAGGGTAGTTTGCTGAGACTTAAATACTGTCATACAGAAAAGACTTTTAACTGCTGCACACGTGGCCAGGGAGCAGACGTCAGGTAGGTAAGCACAAGTCCTTCCAGGGAGGTCCAGTGTCCTCATCTTAGCACTGGCTGTGAGCAGTGTCTGGGAAGGAGCACAGAAACGGGGCATTGTTGGGAATATATCTGTAGTACAATCTCTAAGCTTAGCTCCAGGCTTTGGAGGTGAGGGCACCTTTGTGTTTAATAACTTGTGATGGACTTTTCTCCATGAATGTGTGCAAACATTTGTGGTTTGTACCCATTTAAAGATAAGGCGTGCACATTTTGCGGCAGTGAGTACCACAGTTACACCCTGAGGTGTGTGATGTGTCAGGGGAGGGCAACATAGGAGCCACGTGTCCCTTAATGGATGGTCTTTTCCTCCTCCTGGCAATTTCCTGGCGATTTGTAAACACCAGCAAGGCTTCCTCTGTTCTTTTATATTCGCCGTTCTTCCTGTGAAGTGAGAAGAGAGCAGGTGATGCCAGTGTGGTGCCGGTGGGAGGGACAAGCTGAAGCAGAAGGAAGGGAGCAGTGTGCTTCCTTGACTTGTCCTTTGAGCCTCCCGTCAGCTCCGGGCTTGAGCACAGGCCCAGTTGGATTTCTCTGGTGAGGCAGTTGTTACAAAAATGCATTTCCTGAGACAGGCTCGAGTGCAAAGAGTAAGTCTGAGCAGCTGCAGAGCAGCCCTCAGCAGCTTTCCTGCTGTGGCCAGAGCGTAGAAGTGTTCTGGGCTTTCTCCTGACAAGCGGTGAAAGTCTGGGGTAATGTCGATCCAGTCTCTTAACTGCGACACAGATTTGCTCTTCTGACCTCGGAGCAGAGTTGTGAATGAAAAGTCCTCTGCTAGAGAACTCATTTGTAAAACATTTTACGGTGTCATGAGCTTAAAAATTATTATTGATTTTTACGGACGCCTGCTTCGCTTACGCTAACTTGCCCTCTTTACGTACATGACTCATCCCAGTTATTTGCCATTCCTAGTGAATATATGTCTTAAACTGCTCCTCCACGCCACGATGTGCAGCCTGTGTTTCCTTTGGTAGAGCTTGTGTCCCACTTGCCCTTGGCCTGGAAGAGAAGCGGAGGTTGTTTTGGCAGCTTTACTTGGGGCTTTTCACTGTAATTTCTCACGGGTTTTTAATCCGCTTGATGTGGCCGATACTTTCAGGGTGCTGTTATAACATTTGTAAACTGTTGCTCGAAGCAGCATGCGCATCGCAGCTTTGTGGGAGACAGTTTTCTCTTGACATCTGATCTCTGCTTGCCCAGCTAATAAAAGTTCAATCCTCTTTCTACACATGTGGGAAATAATTCAAAACAAATTGCAGGAAGTTCCTGAACACCGATTCCAGGAAGACATCCAGCTGTGCCCCCCGGCAGTGCTCAGAGATGGGTTGTCTCAGGTTTGCTCTTTGAGGTGATGAGGTGATGCGGCGGTGGATGAGTTCTGGGTCCTACATGGCTTGGTGGACTCTAGGGCGTGTTTTGAAAGGGACTGGGAAAAGTGAAGCTGCATCTGCTGCTGATTCAGCTCTGAGGGTGTGAAGGGGCATGGAAACCTCCTGCTTTCCCCAGCCAACAGCAGAAAATAAAAATGTATGTTTGTGTTCTTTTCAGGGTGTTTCAGCAGCGCCCGTTTCTAAACAACCCCAAATTAACTCTGCCTAAAGATAGCACCCGTGGATTAGTACCAAAGGCAGCACAGTTCCATTGAAATCAAAGCAATTACCGATCTGGAGAAAAAGTAACATGTAAAGGAGGCCAAGCTGTGTCAGCTGCAAGGAAAAGGAAGAAAGTCTTGGGAAAAATAAACGCAGAGGCTGCCATGCCTGCTGCCAATTATAAATCTATTAATCAAAAACAATAAAAATGTCGGGCTTTTTTGGCCAGTTGCAACATGAAATGATTTATGGCTTCTCTAATAAATCTCGTACTTGAAGAGGAGGAATTCTGAGGGCAGAAAGACGCATTGCTTATTGCCACCTTATTAAAACCAGAGCACAGGACTCAGCTTCCTGGTCTGCACCTAGTAAATCCCTCTGCCTTACGCCAAGAAATTTCACATCCCTTTCTGTCTGGAGAGAGCCAGGCCTGCGGCAGGAGGTAGGATACGGATGGGGCGATCAGATCCGTGCTTCTCTTCCCTCTTGACAGCAGGGTAGATGAGCCATTCACGTGGAAGCAGGTTTACGTCTCCAGCTGCTTTTCGTGCAAGGAGGTGGTGGTGTTTGAAAGCCATGGATGAAGCTTCGCAACTCATTGGTGAGAAAGATGAGTGTTATTTGACTGATAAACTCGGTGAGATACCTTGTCCCAGCTTGTGTGTAGCTGGGGACTGAGCTGGTGGTTTGCACCAGGTGCCCTGTTCCTCAGCAGAGCTTCCTGGTCAGGGTGGAGGTGGCCTGGCAGGCACTAACCACAGCGCTCTCTGGAGCCGCATCTCACCAGTGAGAGGGGTGAATGCAGCCCCGTGCCCAGGGCCTTTGCGAAACACAGGTTGCCCACAGAACTCAGCTCTGTGCAAAGCTGTAGTCAAGTAAAAGCAATGGTTTTTCTCAGCACAGCCGCCTCTTTGGTCTGGAGTGTAATATGGAAGTTTTGTGGTGGAGCACACGGTGCCTTTTTCAGCGCTGGTCCCGTTATACTGCATCTTTTTCAATGGGTAACTTCAGGGTACTGGGTAGTCTCTACTGAGAAAGAATTTGCTTTGGGTTGCTGAGTTGTAGCTCAGAAACATCACCTTTGATGCTTGCTGGGACTGTGGGACTAGGTGTATGGCTGTGCTGGGAACCCTGAAACAGAGAGCTGTGCCCCAGAGGGCGTGCACGTGGTCAGCGAGGGTGTGGGGTGTGGGTTTGACACCTACAGCCGGGCCTCGCCCTGGGATTGAACGGCAGTCCCAGATTTGTGACTCCTACCAAGCTGTTCCTCGCACGGCAGGGGGAGAGCGCGGGGGTGCGTGGACCCGAGAGCCTGCATTTGACCTTTGCCCATCACTGACATGCTGCGTGGTCACCGCACCCGTCGGTAATGAGAAGGTGGAGGTGAAGCCCTCCAGCCCTTGGTGCTGGGTTTGACCAGTGACTGGCAGAGTGGATTAAGCTAAAGGGAAAAGCTGAGCAGGGAGAGAGGAGTGGCAGAGTGCCAGGTGAAATCTGTGCAAACAGAGATCAAATACAGACAGACAGCAGACCTGTGCCCACCAGAGAAATTTCTGATGGGGCCACCAGAAAAAAAAAAAACCCCATGTGATATATCTCATCTGCTGCTGAGGGCAGGTGGGGACCAGCGGGGACCAGTTTAGATTAGGCTGGCAGAGGGGCTCAGCTCTTCAGTTCTGGGGCAGCCTCAGAGCTGTTCAGCTCTGCTCTCCTGCAGAAGGGAACACACAGGGGAGGTGTGACTTGGAGAGGCCACAAGCAGCAGGTGAGAAGGCAAAAGTGGGGGAGCAGGGCCAGGATTCTTGGAAGTGATGGTTAGTAATGGAGGTTGCCAGGGATGCAGCTTCTAGGTAACTGAGTTATCAGCCTCTGTTTGTGTAATAGCTGTGTCTCAAGTGGGCTGTTCTGTAAATGAAGGTCTGCCGCTGCTCCCGTAATGAGGGCTGCCTAATTCGGCCGGAGAAGGATGGCGCGCGTTCCGAGAGCGACGCTGCACCGTCGGATTTACCCCATCAGCGCTCTGTCCATACATGCCTTGTACAAATTACTCTGTTTTAAAGCTGTCATTATGGTAATAGACCCAATTGCTGTCTAGTAAAGCCATAAAATGTTTCCATCTGCCCGTGTGCTCCAGGCTGCTTAGCAAAGCTCATTACAACACAAACCAGAGTTATTGCAGCCAGAGGTTTCCCCAGCACAGCGTGAGTAGCCAGGCATGGGCAGGGAGCTCCTGAGCGGCCCTGGGGGGTGTGAATCTCCTGTGCAGCCCACTCTTGCTGGGAATTACCCCTGCCCCGCTGTGGACACGCTCCTGTCAGGGGCCGTGCAGTGTTCGGAAAAAGCCGAGGAGAGCAGTAGCCTCACGGAGCTCAGCTCGATTGTGCTGCGAAGGGCTCCTGCTGCGCGGGCAAGAGATCAGCGCAGGGATGCTGAACAGATTTGAGCCTAATGTTTAATCCTTGCTTGCAGTGAAGGAAGGCTGTAATCCTTTGGGAGGATGCACTGGCCTATCCGGAAGGTGTTAAACCAACTATAAGCTTAGATGTGTCGAGCAATTGGCTTTGCACGAGCTTCCTGTTAACTTCCAAGAACCACTAGGATGAAGCACCTAAAAACAGTGACAGATGAATGTGCAGCAGTTCCTGCTCCCTTCCTGCTGGCCCAGAGAATGAGCCACTGCAGTGAGCAGAGCTGTGTCTGTAGCGGGAGAGCTCCTGGCAGAGAGACGGGGTCTGTCTGCCCAGTCTGGATGGGGTGGCGGAGGATGGGATGCTTCCTATCTGCAGCCCTTCATGGGGATGTGTCTGAACTCGTCTTTCTACAGCATGGCCCAAAGCTTTCTGCACCTGAGGAGCGTGGAGAGGGGGTAAAAATCACAAAGCTTGGGAGTACTCTGTTAGTAAAGTCCAGGCAGGTTCCTTCAGTGAGTACTGGGTGGAATTTAAGAAAAGAGCAAGAGGGAATTTTTCTTGGCTTTGTTTTCCGAAGCCCCTGCAGCCAGCCATGGCAGCATCCACACTCTGCTCATCCTCTGAAACCACCTTTCTTTGCCTTCAGCTTGTTTGCAGGTGTAGTCCCACGGATGGCAGCCATCAGCCTGGGAGGCTTCATCTTCCTGGGGACATATGAGAAGACTCGCCAGCTGCTGCTCTGACCCAGCCCGGCCCGTCCTGCCGGTGGCCACTGAAGAGCTGGAGAAGCTGCTGAGTTGGAGGAGGAGCCCGCCCGCGAGTGCAGCCTTCCTCCCGCCGCCCCTTCGCCACGCCACAGCAGCTGTTCCGCAGGCTGAGAGCCACTTTCACTGTTCAAGAAAAGTAAATCCTCCAATAATCCAATTTCCCAAACATGAAATTTTCCTGCATGGAAAGTGAGGTCATTTGTGAGCGTCGTGCCAAAAACCTAACATTTGGGGGGTAAACAGCTAATTATGGTGTCTGAGAAAGGCGTTATTAGAACTCCTGCAGAGGAAATGTTTTGCAAACCTCCAGCTCGTGGGCTGAGCAGGGAGGATGAAATAAAGCGAGTTTTCAAAATTCAGTGGCACCTGCCTCATAACACGGGGAGGGTTTTACTGGTCAGGGAAGGGGCCGATAGAGTTACAGCCTGCTGCCCTCCAACAGCGCTGAAAGAATTCCAGGTTGGGAGAGCTCTTTGTGCAAGACAACAATCCAGTTGTTTCTGATTTCAGCTGTATTGGTGGAAGTTTATATTCCTGTTTATACCTACAGGTGCTCAGCAAGCATGCCTGGGTGGTAGCCAGTGCAGCTTTATTAATTAGACTCACATTTCTGCAGTAAAAGCATGGGCTTGTATTGTTTTACAGCTGAGCTCATGTGAAGACATGCAGCTCTGCCTTCTTTTGGTCTTCCTCCCTCAGCAGCTGAAGGATCTGGAAACGCTGAACCCAGGAGGGAGGTTGGGAAGGCAAGGCAGGGAGAAGGCGAGTGCTCCTGCTGCTGCATGGATGGATCCTGAGGGCTCTCAGGGGGCTGCTGCCAGGCGGAGCAAACAGCCACTGTGGCTCTCCTTTTAGGAATCAGAAGCTGTAGCAGCCAAAATGGTGCAGGCACGAGTTTGGTGAAAAGGCCTTGTTGAAATTACTCAAAATTATCACCATAGTCCAAGTTGGGGGCTGCAAGTTTACAGCAGCGGTGTAAGAGGTGTCTGCCAGTGTTCAGCTGTGGCAGGTGCTGGCGTGGGGATGCTGGGCAGCAGAGAAAAGCTGCTGCATGCACCAGAAAGCCCCTCCTGGGTAAGAGGGGGCTGGGGCAAGCAGGGGCCGGTCACACATTTGCCCTGGGCTCAGCCATGCTGCCCAGAGGCTGAGGGGCTCCTGGCACCAGGGGGGTGAGAAAGTGGGCACTGGCTGCCTCAGGGGCTATGTGGGGTGAGTTGTGTCGGGACTCAGTGCACCGTGAGTGCCCAGGGTCAGGCTGGAGAGGGTCGGCAGAGCCCGGCTCATGCAGCCAGCGTGGCCCCGAGGCCATCACCTTCAGCCTGCTGGCACCATGCACCTGTGCCTGCTGGCCATCACACCACTGCTGCGATAACTGACATCGTACCTGTGGTGATGGGCTCCCCTGGGGTGCTCTAATTTAACTTGGAGGTTGTTCTCCTCAGTAGGAAGGTGAGCAGGTGTAAGGAGAACAACTGCCAAACCAGGTTAGTGCCTGAACGGGGCCGGGGCACGTGTGACGCCTGAGCCCCTGCCCGGAGAACAGGGTGCTGCTCGGGCGCAGACATGGGCCAGGCTTACTAAGGCTGGATGGTTTATTACACTGTCATCCCATAACATAGTAATAAGACTTTTTTTTGAGGCCAAAACTTAGAAAGTAATTGCCAAACAAGTAAATCAGAACAAAAGACGTAATTCTTAAAAATAAGCTTCAATCGAAATGGGGAATTTCAGCCAAGTCCGGTACTGGCTGGTTAGTTCTACCCGCTTCCAAGGCATGGTGTAGCAGCACTTTCTGCTGCTTGTAAGGTTGTTGCTTTTAAGAGGTTTGGTTGGTTTTTTTTATATATATATATAAAACAGAACCACTTCGGGGGGGGGCACTTGGGGCTGGGGGGGGGAGAGTTATTACTTTGTCTTGAAAGCAAACTTAACTTTTTCTATTACTGCTTGTTAAACACGGTGAGCGGGCGAGCACTGCACTTGGTGCATTTAATTACTTGAGCTGAAAATAATCATGCCTTACACTCTTCGGGCCCAAATGCTGGATTTCTGTTGGTTTTACGTGGTAGTTGCATAATCATTTTTTGTCATTGCTTTTTTTTTTTTAATCACAATGAAAACCAGACCAACTAGTCAAATTGGGTTAGCAGTTAATGGCAGAGGGAGAGCCAGACCCGAGTGCTTCCCCTTCCCCGATGGATGGGCTCTGCACCCTGGGCCAGCTCAGGAGGGACCGGGTCTCCTGGGAACGGCACCAGGCAAGTGAGAGCCCCAGCGAGGGCTGTTCCACACACACCCCAGTTTGTTTAATCCTGATGAAAAGTAACACTAGTGTTGGGACTACTGGGGGTGGGGGGAGACCTAAAAATGTGTTTGGTTTTCCCCTACTGCCTGTTTGCCTTGCATTGTAACAATTATTTCAAGGTTTTTGAGATTTTTTTTAGTTCAAGCGAGAATTGAAGCTTCTCTCCAAATCTGCCCTTGAAATTTCCATACAGCGTGAGGTTTGGGTTTGAGAAAGCCAGAGGTGTTTTCAGAATTGCAGCAGCATCTGGTGCTTTCCTGGCCCTATTTTTCTTACACACAAGCACGCACACCCCCTCTCTTCTCAGGACCAAGATAAGGCTACTTGCCAGATGCTCAAGCAAGTTGATGTATTAGAAATGTATTTCTTATAAATTCTTTACTGTAGTTTTCACTACAGCCCCCAAATTCCACCCCATGCCTCCCCAAGTCAGGCTGCTAGAATCCCATGCTGAGCTCCAGGATCTCATGTTAAAGCTGTGGGTCTGATTTCACGCGTGGGTATTTTTGCAACTAGCCTGCGTTTTAGTCAGACAGAAGAGAGTAGAGTAATGGATTAGAATTTTATTTCATTTTCAACTGCAATTCCCGAAAGCTCACTCTCAACAAAACGGCTGTAATATTATAAATGAACCTTTATTAAAGACACTTCAATGCCATTTGTTAGACACTTCAATATCTTACATGTTTTTCAATGTACAACATTGTACCAGATTTTCTAATAAATAAATAACTTTGTACACAAAAGTAATACTTCCTCTTTCACATTGCCTCTTAGAAGCAGCAAATTCACATATTTAGTGGAAGTTATAACATTAGGCAGTTAATTTTATTCAGAAAAATAATTTTCCAATGTTAATGTGACAAATATGCTTTGTATTTGCAACGGTGATGACGTGTCTGCCAGCAAAGTGAGTCAGTTAGATCATTCCCATCCTCCCTGCGTCCCTGGTTCCACTGTTTTCACCTCGCCAGTCGGTTCTGAAGCACACAATTCCCTTCAGGAAAGGGAAAATTGTGCTCAGTTTATAATTTTCTAACATCCATTTCCTTTGCTTTGCATAAACTCGGCACTGAACAAAATCGGCCACCTGTCGCAAAGTGCAAACGTGTCGCTGGGAGGAGCCGATCCAGACAGGTACCCGGCCGAACTGTGCCTCGCCGCATCGAGGTCAGCTTCAGCTGGCTGCTCTACAGCCAAGCCTGCCCTCAGGCTCGGGCTTTCCCCTGATGGGAGGTGGTGGCTCCTCAAGGTAAGGCTGGGTAGGACCAGCTTGTAATAAACTCAACAGGCACCTTGCGTCCTGACGCAGGGCGGCACCCCGCTGCTCGCCAAGACCCTGCAGATGCAGCAGCGCTCGGGCAGATCCCCGAGGGATGGAGCTGAACAGAAAATTAAATGTTTCTGCCCTTATCTCTGATGCTTGTTTTAAGCCACAGTACCAGCAAAGGTGGGTTTGCACCAGACTCGGCTTCAGTGGAACTGGCATTTGAGTTGCTCCTAAGGAAAAAAGTAACAAAACCCCCTAATAAACCTTCCCCCAAAGTAGTCATCACCAGAGTTAGCAACCTTTAAGTTAGCAGAACTCAAATTACAAGTAACTGGAAGGGAGTCCTCCATCCACAGGTACCAACACCAACAGAAAGCAGCCTTTCTATAAATAAAAAGCATCATAGTGAAGTTTGAAGTGACAAAGACCTGTTTGACCAACATGGGTACTTATTTTTTCCCCCCATTCATGGATGAACTTAAAAGACCACATAAAAATACTTGGGACATTTCCATTTACCAAAGTACTTTCAAACAAAAATAGTTTCTCTAACTGTATTTCTAAATAGCTGAGAATTGCTACCCAAAGCAGCATAATCCACTTGAAGTGGCTATTTCCATACAGAGAGTCTGGCTGCAGATGGAGGTAATGGTGTTCAACAAGAAACCCTAACAGGGTGTTGCAGGACAAGAAAAAAAATGGTATCAGATGAATTAACAGTACAGCTGTCAGCTCAGGGGTGTGATTTTCATTTTGTTGTCAAAACAGCTCCATGGTTTCAAACCCCCTCCAGAACAGATGTATTTTCTGGGTGTGAAAGTGTGTTACACTGGCACAGGTTATCCCTTCTCTACAGGGCTACGCTGCAGCCCATGATATGCACCTTACACAGGTAAAGCTGCATCCATCTGGGAGGGGAAGTATCTGCAATTAGCTCTCTAGGTGATCAGGGCTCTAAGAGCACGTACGGGCAGGTAACGCCCTCCCGCTGCCGTGCGTCTGAAGGGTGCAGTGGGTGAGGCCACCCCCAGCTGACTGCCTGCGTTCGTTGTTTTGGTACGGACGGCTCGCTGACAGCCACAGCCTTCCTGTCGGGTTGTTTCGGGGCTCTGCGCTGTTGCTGAATTCTGCAGTGCCTCTTGTGTGGTCCAGTCTCGTGTATCACACAGTCACAGATCAAAGACTTATTTTTATGCAGTTTTGAAAAATAATGGAATTTTAAGTTCTTCCACCAACAGGAAAAAAAAAAATCAGGTTGCTATGTAATTCCTCACCGATTTCTTTTTTATTTTTTTCCCTATAAACTTCATTGGAAACAGTCGAAGATCTCAGTTTAAATGTGTTAAGTGCAATAATTTTCAAAGGGGAAGGAAATTTGTGCTAAGTAACCCAATTCAGTCTTGATTTCAAGGAACTTCCATTGAAAAGGGACAATCCCTTTGGAACAGTCTGGCTTTTGAAAGTTCTGCTTATGCATTTAAGGCACCAGAATTATTTCGCTCACAAAGTTTAAAAGCAACCTGATACTGAAAACAATATTGCCAAAATTGTAAAATTTCACTCAGTTTTCCATGCACTAAAGATTAAAATAGCCTCTGTAAAAGATATATATAGATTTTTATATATATTTATATATGAAAACTCTTATGTACAATTGTATCAAATACTTTTCTCTTTACAGAATAATCCCTTGCATTTATGTGCTTCATATGCAAGTCAACTTTTGAACGCTTCATACTTCTCAGGGAAGTTTTAAATTATGTACAAACAGATGACGCTCGAACAGGAGTTTGTTCCCCATACAAGCTTGTTTCTCATACCTCAGCTGTTTGCCTTTGACAGGTCATCAGTTTAAGATTTGAGGTAGAAGTTAAGTAGCCTATATACTCTGTGCAAAAAAAAAAAATTAAATTCTAGGGTGTTTGTTAATTTGCACGTGGCAGTCTGTCCGCTCAGTCCAGCCGTCTGTTCGGAAGCTTGGGCTCGTGAACGGAGTCGCCCGGCTTGGGTGTGTAGCCGTTGGACAGGAGAGCCTGTTTCACTTCTGCTTCGCTCTGCAAATCCAGTAGTGTTGGGCAAATTTCAGGAAGCACGTTCAGTTGCTTTAGTGACCCTCCTGCTGGTGAAGCTCTCACCAAATTAAGGTTGTTAAGCTCTGAAGGCTTTGCTACTGCTTGAGAGGATCCTGCAAAAACCCAAAGAACCAGCATTAGTTATCTTGCTGCTCAGACTGCCAGAGCTCCTTGTAAAACCAACCCCACCGCTGTCACTCGTGCCCTTGAGCCAGTTAAAAAAGCTGATGGGGGAAAGCAGGGCTCCAGTATAACCCAGATGGTACTGGGGAGAAAAAGGCGCCCCCAAGGAAACGCATACCGTGTTTGTCTTCCAGCAGCGGACTGGTTGTGCTCACGGGTCTTATCCTGTCATGGTTGCTGGGGTAGAGGGTCCCGTCTGTTTCCACCCTCTTGCTGCTGGTAATCCCGTTGCATGGCTGAGGATGAAGAAGGCCGGTGCCTGCACCCCTCTTCCTGTTCCGTTCCTTGCTGCTCAGTGCATTGGGGTAGCTACTCTCCACAGTCTTAAGGCTCCCCGAGTAGCTCTCCGGCTCCTTGGGGTAGATGTGGACGTTCATGCTGTCCGTGCTGCCGCTGCAGTCCGTGCACACCACTGGCAGGCCGTAGCCTGGAAGGCAGGAAGGGAAAATGGCAACAAATGGAGATTAACCAGCTGGAAGTTGTCAGCACTGAAGCACACAACTTGCGGAAGGAAAAGGCAGCTCTGTTTAGTTCATCTGTCCCTTGGCACTGAGGGAATCTCTCACTAAGTAATACGGACCAGTAAATACCCGTGTTCTTCACAACTCTGCAGCTATCACTAAAGGTAGTTCCAATTAATCTCTTCAGTTGGATGAGGTTTTTTTTTACTCCGAAGTTGGAGTAAATTTTTATTTTTTTTTTTTTTAAATAAACTGGGAATTTATTTCCTTTTCCAGACTTTAAAGTCAAGGTAGAAATAGAAAGTGGAACTTTCCTGTAGCTACTTTAAAATACCAAGTTATCTTCCTTAATTTTGTGCTGCTGCTTTACAGGGATCACTGTCAACTCCCCACTGTTATCTCTAGCTAGGTTATTACTGTTAGTGGTA
Source organism: Ceryle rudis (assembly GCA_033439905.1). Classification (NCBI taxonomy): domain Eukaryota; kingdom Metazoa; phylum Chordata; class Aves; order Coraciiformes; family Cerylidae; genus Ceryle; species Ceryle rudis. Next base: position 30,006 of record JAAGNO010003102.1, on the reverse strand, counting down.
AAAATGGATGAGCACAATTCAAAGCAGCAAGCAGGAAGGAGTTTCTAAATGTTGACAGTTCATTTCCTTAGTGAACTCGACAACTTTCCATTGTTAACAGTTTACGGTTTCTCCTGGAGAGCAGATTTGTCTCACTGCTTGTTTTTCTGTGGATGTTACAATACAGCATGAGAACAAAGATGAGAATCCCAAAAATAGAAAACTATAGGCATAGCATCCACGAAACTGGCGAAGAGCAGAGGCAGGTGACGAACCCAAAACAACATTTAAAGTAAAAAAACCCAAACCTGATCTTTGCAGTTGACAGACCCTTTAAAGAGCATGAAAAATTTTAAGACCTTCCATTTGAAAGGGCTCTCGCATTTTAGGAACAGCCAAATCAAAACACGGATCAGCCAGCTGCAAGGAACAGCGATCGGGAGCTTTAGGCTGACGGTTCCTCCAACTCTCTAAGCTCAACAGAGGATCAAAGCAAGCAGGAGAAAGTAAATTTAAGGTGTTCACACCTGAGAATCATTCTGGGCTTTTTTGTCTGAAGGTAGCAGTTTGTGTTAATGCTGTCTGACTCGCAGGGCTTTCTGATCTGTACAAACACAAAATACCTTTCCAGATTAATGGGGTTTGTACCTGTCTTATCTGGAACGAGCATTCCATCAGCCATGTCTTCAGTTTTCCAAGTGTCTTTATTATAGCCGATACACAGCTTTGGCTGTCTACAGCCTACAGTGGGAGCTTCAACATCTGGACACCTTCCAGGATCAGTCTGACACATACCTGTAACAAACCAACCATCTGGCTTAAGATTACAACCATCTGCTTTCAGTTAAATGCCTTATCAGTAAGTCTTATTTCTACTGTAAAAGCTGTGAAAGGGAGAAAAAAATAGCAATGGAGATAAAAGATAATTTTAAGTTAATTTTTAACAGAATAAATGGTTGTACAATTGAAGGAGAATCTTAGTTCAGGGCACCTTACTTGTACTTCCTAACGTGCTGTGTTTAAATACTGTAAAATCCCAACATTTAATTTCAAAGCCTGAAGGCAGGGACAGGCACTGCTAATGTATTTTCTAGCAGAGCTTAACTACAAGTAACTCTGGTGCCAAAAAACTAATCCAAAATTAGCAAAAAAGCAGTCCTTAGGGCCTGGCTGAGCAGTTTCTGGAGCAGCCTGCTTGTACGAATACTGTTATTACTGGGAGAGGACAGCTTTGTGAAGTGGAAGACAGAGCCTTGTTCTGCATAAACGCAGTAGCTGAAGAATTACATTATGAAGATCTTTGAGATAACTCCTAAGAAGCACAGAAGTACTTTGTACTGTGATTTCTACCTCCTCGTATCAAGTTCAGATGCAGCATTACAGGAAAAATAATTAAACCGGTTCTCACCGTTGCTGTCTATGTGCCCGTTAGGCTGTTGATTATCTACTCTGACCACCGCTTCCTGCCGGTCAGAAAGGGTCCCTTGTGAAGACAAGTAGCTTGGCACGTCAGGAGGCACAATAGTCTCATCTAGAGCAATGGGGGCAGAGAAATGTCAGTTCCCAGTGAGATATAAAGGCTTCTGTTTTCAAAGGCATGTAAAAATCACATTTTCAAGAGGGATTTGGGACCAGATCTAACTGGTCTTTTCTGCAGATGCAATGGAAACTCAACTGCCTGAATGCTCCGTTCCCCTCAGAAGCCCCCTCCTGATTTTTCAGAGCTTCAAGCAGTGAGCTGTTAGAGCTGATCAAGCCAATTCCAGTGCTTGTATTTGGCATGGCCAGTGCAAGGCGGGTGGAGGTGGAACTGTCTCTTCAGAACAAGTAAATCCTTTTCTCCTGAAATTCAGAGTACCTCAATTTGACTCCAGTTCTCTGTCTCCTGAAGCTATGAGTAAAAGACTCGTGAGGAACAAACAGGGCCTTTGATTCCCTTAAGCAGGCAAGTCAGTCTCAGCCTCTCACCTACCCTTGGCTCTCTCCATTTTGTATCAGACAATTGCAGTTTCCCTTGTCACAGAGACACAAGTGAAACTTGACTGTGCCAGGCATGAAGCCCTTGATATTCAGGACTGAAGGGGAAAAAATAAAT
>JAAGNO010003102.1:5823-27832 GCA_033439905.1 Ceryle rudis | reverse complement strand
CACAGAGACACAAGTGAAACTTGACTGTGCCAGGCATGAAGCCCTTGATATTCAGGACTGAAGGGGAAAAAATAAATAAATCCCACTGCCACATCAACCTGGCCATACGGTACCTACGACTTCCTGCCTGGCCTGTGTTTTTAAATCCCATGTTCTCTGTCTAAAGCTAAGCGTGGGATAGGAAAGCTCCCAATCCCAGCAGGGTGGGGAAGTCTAAGGCTAGTTCTTCCGTGCTCTGTTCAGAGGCTGCGTAACACTGAGGGCGGGAGAGTTAATTCTCACTGCAACACTTCAGCACCAAATGATCCCAATAAATACGACTTCTTCCCCGAAAAAGCGAGGGATACCCCTCATTGGCAAGGCTACAACAGCTCTTACAAGCAACATCAAAAACAGATTCCAGCTTCGAAGTCTAATTTTTCAAGTTTTGAATACAAAGTCTTTGGTTCCCAGCATCATGGACATAATCCAGACTGTCTCAAGAGTTATCATTTATGGCCATGGAAAATCGAAGTAGCAAAGCAAGGCTGAAACTACTGCCAGGTGGAAAAGACCTTTCTGAAGAGCAAGCCAAGGAGAGAGATGCAGCTCTGAACATGCTTCAACAGCAACTGAAAGCTTGTTCCAGCTTTGTGAGCCAAGAGAACCACGAAGATAAGCCAACTGCTTTTCCAGTGTGATTGTGTGGCTACCTGATGTGCTGATTCAGCTTCAGGAAGTTAGAGGAAACCTCAGCAGGGGACTAGAGCTACCTGTGTTGGTGACGCTGTATTCCTCACTCTTCTTCCTGGTTTGGTAGATGATGCAGACCCAGACCAGTGACGTCAGCACGATGCTACAGACTACGGCAATGGTGATGATCCCCACAGTGGTACGGTCCTTCCTACAGCCGAGAGACTGCAAGATGCTCACGTGGCTGTGCGCACGCTCTGTCCCCAGGGTGTTGGACATTTCACAGGTGTATTTCCCAGCATCCTCCAAGACAACGTTCCTGACGATCAGCAGCTGGTTGCCAGAGGTGAAGTGGTGCCTTTCTGTCACGATCAGAGGCTGGTCACCTTTCAGCCAGGTAATGCGGGGAGGTGGGCTCCCTGTGGCCTTGCACTGAAGAGCCACAGTCTCACCTACAGACACTACATGGTCTTCCAGTGGATGAATCAAAGATGGTGTCTCTGCAGAAGAATGAACACAGAAATTAGTTCCTGGGGACAGTGGAGCAACAGATTTCTTTCAGTAGTGTGGAACCAAACTGGTGTCCTTGCAGACAAATACACAGCAGTGCACTACACGGCCACGTGCCCAGAACATGGCAGCTGCAAACCACAACAGATCTAACAGTGGTGGCCAAGCCCTTCCCATAACCAGCTGATGCTGGTCTTCCCAACAAAGAAACCCTCAAGGACAAGGGGCAATGGCTGATGCACATAAATTGTTTTGTAGGGGAAGAGAGATGGAGTGCAATTTCCTTTTGAAGTCACGCTCCCAGACAGGTTGGCTGGAGGGGCCACCTCGGCACAAGAGGAAATGCGACTTAGGGCTCCCTCTCTTAATGAGTAGGGTATTTTTTCATTAATTAACTACAGTGTAAATGAATGAAACGACCAATGCAGAGCAGTGCCTGTGTGAACCCTTTCTGTATCTGCAACTGCTGAAGAGCTTGAACAGCAAATCCCTTCCCGTTCCCACTGCCAGGCCACCAGTCTCTCAGGGCGCTAACGCATCTTACCCAGTACAGTCAGGGTGGCATTTGCAAGCACAGACCCCACAGAGTTCTGTGCCGTGCAGCTGTAGACACCCATGTCTTCTATCTTCAAATCCGTAATGAAGAAGACATCATCGTCAGGCATGACGTGCATGCGGCGTTCCCGGGCTGCAGGGAAGTCTGTGCCCCCATCTTTCTGCCAGGCGATTTGTGGGGTGGGGTGTCCTTCGGCTGCACACTCCAGCCGTACCATTGTCCCGGGCCGGCTGGTGATGTTGTGAGGAGTTTTGATAAATGAGGGCAACACTGGTAGAGAAAAACAAACAAACAAAAAAAAGGGATGAGCAATTCCACAGGGAAAACACCACCTTTTCTGGGCAGCTGTGTTTCCCTTCCTGGGCAGGAGATGAACATGCTCATTACCCATAGGCAAGAGGACGGGAGGCTGCTTTTGCAGGATCTCTCTAAACTGCTGGGGATGAACCCTGTGTTTCTACAGCACACACCTGGCTGCAGTGTCCAAGACCCACCCACTCAGGACCATGAGAGCAGAGACCACAGCTGATTTTCTTCTGCGATAAGCCAGAAGGAAACCCAGTTCTTTCTCCTACAGACAACTGCAGTCATCAGTGTCCCTCTTCTTTGTATCCTTTTGTACTTTCATTTTCACTTGCCCATTTCACTGGGCAAAGACTCTACTGGAACAGCCAAAGAAAGGCAGCTAAAGCCATTAAGAAGGTGCTGAAGTGCTTGGCCTGATGGTAGCCATCCCAAGTCTGGCATATGCTCCTCACTTGGCATTTCTCAGGATCCACTGAGATGCAAGCACCTGGTGTGAAGACATTAATGCTCCTCACCATCAGGAACAGACCCTCAGGTGTAACTGCCTGCCATAAGTGAGTCCCAGAGAAATGCACCAGCTCAAGCAAAGGAAAGGAATGAGAAAGCAGCTTCCTACTCACCATTAACAGTGAGTCGGGCCTTGTTGGAGTAGGTAGAGCCAAAATGGTTGGTGATGATACACTGGTAACGCCCTTCGTGGGCAAAGGTGACGTGCCGGAGGTGCAGAATGGTGGTGTACTCCATCACCTCGCCATCCTTTGCCCGCGCATGGGTAAAGTTCTCCATCTCAGCATTGTGCAGCATCTCGTTGTCTTTCTTCCATGCAAACGTCATGGGGGAGCTGCTACTGCTGGCAGCTGAACAAGTGAGATGAATGTCCTTGCCCAGGACAGCCACTGTTGTCTCGGGCTGGATGATGATCTGTGGCTTAGGGAAATCATCTACAAGAAACAGCAGGCGTAGTTAGTTCAGGACTATGAGTTAAAACTGGAGCAAGGAAAGAGAAGCAACGAGAAATGAGTAGTGCGTAAGTGAAAACCATTACTGCGCATCTGCTTTTACATCCACTGTTGTCTACACCAGGGAAGGCCGTTGCTCTTGCAAAGCACTCCATCAAGGAGACGGGCTCCACAGTGCAGATGTGTCATGCACAACTCCCTTTCCTCTGGTTCCTTCTGTAACCAGTGGATTACGATGATCACTTAGTGACCTCAAACACCTACAGGACGCCCAGCTCTCTTCACCAGTGTAGCTGATCCTCAGCAAGAAAACATCTTTCCTTGTACAACCCAGGCAGGAAGGGCAATACTGAACTTCACCTCCAGGCCTGAATTAGCACGAAGCAGGAGGGGAGAGCAGAAGAACGCTTAAAGGATTGCCAATGCCACCTCTAGGAATAAATGCTGATGAGCAAGGTGACTGCAGCACACTGTCAAAGCAGCTGTATTTGCCTGTCACCCGTCTGGGGCGGAAAGCTTTGCACACTCCCTCTCTGCCCTGAAGATTGTTGGTTTTAGCAAGGTTCCAAGCAGATTCATTTATTAGATTTCTACAAATGGTGTAATTTAATATTTGACTAAGGTTTAATTAAACAGCCAGGCCTCTGGAACCAGGAGTACTAGTGCCTGGAGGACTTGGCAGGCACTGAAGGAGCAAAGCTGTCTTCGCTTTGTGATGTTGCTCTGGGGATGGAGCCTTCATGCTCTCTTCTTCCAGATGAACACAGCAAGCCTCCCAGACTCACTCAGAGGCCACCTAGGCAGAGCCCTGCCACTCTGGGATCTAGAGGGATGTGGGACAGCAGCTGGAACAAAGCTTTTGCTCCATGTTCAATGCATGTCACGCATTCTCCTTCATCAAACCACCATGTGTAGCTCCATCCAGGACCCACAGCACAGGGTCTGGCTCCCTAAGCCAGGTCTTTTATTTTCCCCAAAAGCTGGATGCATGAGCAGCATCACTTTGGCCTCCTCCGATCACTGACATTTCTTTTCTTTACGAGAGGGGTAGTAGATGTTTGTGCACGCTGGGTATTGAAGCTGCTTTGTGGTGCAGTTTGTTTGGGTGGGAGAACAGCAGTAGGTGGTGTTTAGAAGAAAAAAAACAACTGTATGAGAAGATTATAATGCATTGTTTGGTTCACGTGTAATGCCTTATTGGCTAAAAAAAAATGGAGATGTGATGGAGGAGAGATTCTCTGCTGGTTTTGTTTTGGTTTTTTTAAACTCTTATGTTATTTCCAAGAGACAGAAAAGATACGGGAAGAACACAAAGCCACCAAAGAAGCTCAGAACACTGCAGAGTGAAAAAAAAATCATAGCGGCAGTCTTGGTAGCATCGTAACAAGGGGACTGGGGAAGTTTCTGCACAGGCCCATGTGGAACTGGAACAAGCATTAGCCCCTTTTGATGTAATACACAGGGAGCCCTGTAAGGAATACCCTGATGCAAGCAGTGCGCTGTGTGGTTTTGGTGGGAAATAAACTGTAGCCAATGACAAATTTTTAAAATGCAGGCTTGGGCTTTTCCTTTGATCCCATTGAGTAACAAAACAAAACAGAAACCCTCTCATAATAACATGCCAGTAGTCAAAGAAAATGTTTCCCAAGTGAGTCCTACCCTTCATACAACCTCAAAACACGCAGGCAAGACTTACCACACACAAAACTTTCTGGCAGGACAGCAAAAATGCTTTTGCTTTTCAGTGACTCAGGATGGGCGCAGGTGGCCACCACAAAGGATTGCAGCTCCTTCTCCACTAACCACTGGGGCAACCATTTCAGCTGGCAATCGCAGAGGAAGCTGTCGCTGTTTATGTGGCTGCAGGGAAACAAAACCAACACGAGCCTGCTGTGAGCCCTGCGCGGAGAGATGGCTGAAAAGCTCACAGCCCTTTCATGTTAGACACATTCCTCCCTCCCTCCCAGCATGGGTGGAAGAAAAAAACAGGACTGCAGGGTTGTCCTCGAGGCATAATGATGTTAAACACATAAGACATTTGAACAGCATTTCATCTCCACATAGAGCAACGTGTTCATGTACCCCAGTGACACTCCCTAGAGCCTTATATTTATTAACGAACTTCCAGAGCAGTCCCCAGGAACTGCCATCCCTGGCTGAAGTGAGAGAAACCACAGCAGAGCATCTACAAAGGAGACAGGCAGCAGGGGCACAACTCAACAGTACAGCCCATCCTGCTCTCCTCTCTCCTGTCTAATTCCTACGCACGCGCCTTCTCCGCCTCTGTGCTTGGAGCATCTTTGCTGGGCACGGAATTCAGGACTTCATTCCTGAACAGGGAGAGGACGCCCACTTCCCACTGCCAGACCTTTTGTTCCCTCAGTGGCCAACACCAGAGGAGTAAGTGGAGAGGCCGCTGCCTACCTCTGTAAGGCACACGTTCGCATGCCAGCATCACCAGGAATAGAGGGATAGCTGACGTTTTGTTTACTGATTAACAGAGATTAATGACCAAAGAAACTGGTGTGAAACCAATCTAAACAGTGACTAGTTTGGAAAACAAACCACAAAAAACATTTCTTGGCATCCTAACGGTAACTTGGCCCCTTCCGTTAAGAGAAGAGCTGCGAAAAAGGGGCAAATAAAAAGGGGACCTCAGGAATTTATTTTTTTTTTTAATATTCCGGGCTAAATTGTAGCTCAGCATAGCTCTGAGGCCAGTGAAGATCTGCCAAGTTTACACCAACAGGGAACTGAGACTTTGGTCTGGTTTGGTCCAAGATCCTAAGAAAGCCCAGTTTGACCCCTCAAATGGAATGTCAGGATGCCTCAGAGACTGAGAAAATGGCCCTGGACAGAGAAGTTCTGTTCTGCAATACTGCAAGTTGTGCAAGAGCAGGGTAACAGAGGCACAGCAGAATCCCAGCTCCCGCACTCTGTTGTAAGATGATGTGAATCTCCTCCCATTTTTCTACCCGATAACCTTGGGAAATGCTCAAGTCTGAAACTAGACTGGAAAGGGGAAGAGAAAGAAATGAACTAGAGAGGGAAGGAATGAGGGAACACAGGGAAGTGATTTTCCTCAGTTGCCCACTTTGCTGTCCTGGAAAGATGTGCAGCCCCTAAAACATGTGATGGCACAAAACACTGCTGGCTAGCTGGGACAGGTCAGAGCGAGCCATAGTATTTAAGGCTTCAGCAGTACTAAGCATTCTGTGCGTACATGTCCCCTATCTGAAAGGGCACCTTCTCCTATGGTATAAAGATTCCTTTACAACATCTGGGATCCCAGAAGTTTTTCTCTAACGAATCAACCTTTCACCTCAATTCTGTTTCAAGAGCTAGTGCAAAAATAAGGTGGTTAAACAAGCAGGCATACACCATTTATCTTATTTGTTCGCCAGCCACTGATATTTTATGTCACTGCTAACAGCGACCATCCAGTTCCCACTCCCAGTGCCAGGAAGAAGAATCTGAACCTGCCCAAGTAAGTGATTTCTTGTTCACAGACGCTGCACTACTGCGGAGTGTAGCAATGCACTGACAGTGGATTAAATATTTATGGAGAAGAAGAGAAAAGGAAACCAGGCAAGACTGGAAACAGTGTCTGATAACAGTGCAAAGCCCCAGCCTGGAGCACACACAGCAGATCTGATAACACATCCATATTTTTACACCAGAAGGCTGGCTGACAAGGGGATCCAGTTCAGATGGTGCTTATCGCTGAAATGTCAGCACTGTATGCGAACCCTAACCACAGGTACAGCAAAAGAGCAGCTGGGCCTCTGGGAATTCAGTTGGTGGCAGCGTGAGGAGAGATGGCAAACAGGACCAGAGCTGGACTTCCTGAGCAAAGATGGGTAATTGAACAGATGTGAACCTGCTGGAAGGACCTCTTCCAGTCATCTAATTTCACTCACTATTAAGGGCAAGATGTTCCTGTGACACCTACTCATGCATAAGAGTACCCAGCAGAGGAGGACAGATGGGAGGAGGAAATAAATGAGTGGTAATGTGGATAACACCCCGTTTATACAATGTGCTACTTCTCACATCCAGGGTAAGAAGGATCCCAGCCTCCTGAATGGCGTGTGCAGTCCAGTTACTACTTACAGCTGCCGTAGGCTCTTCATCTTAGCAAAAGCATCTGCTTGGATTGAGCGGATGGCGTTATCCCCGAGGTTCCTGCCGAACACAACCAAAGGCAGTGTGAACAAAAGGGACACTACTGCTGTGACAGTCTCTCCATAATTAAGCAATGACTCCGGTATCAGGTCATTTGGTAGCTCCATGTTAACACCACATGCACTTGCAGCTCAAATAAATGGTTTTCCACAAAACACTTTAACATCGAATAAGTACTGCTGAGTCAATCAACAAAAAATACAGGAATAAGTCACTAATTCATTCCATACCCCATCTTCTCACTACACTTTCTCAGTCTCAGCTACCTCCATCACCCACAGCTCAGAAATTCCTTAGCCCCCCTGGATAACCAAAGATAGTCAGGAATGCTGTATCCCAGGCTAGACCTTCAGCAAACATAAAGAAAGCAAATACTTCCACTAAATGACATCTGAGAAGTTATTTGAAAGTGACTTTGAGAGGATACCATTGTGTTCGAAAACCACTGCAACGTTTCCAAAAGAACATAAAACTCTTTCCTCACAACTACGGCTAATTAAAAAATTCACTTAGAAAAGGATAGTGTCAGATTTAGGGCTTAAGTTTGCTAAGGGAAAGGAAGGACAGACAAGCACTGCTGGCAGAGGAAAATCTCCCTAGAGCATTAATACAGGGACCATGCCCCAAGTCAGGCAGCCCGAGCCCTTCAGCGCACTCTCAGTGGTCAGAACATTTCATACAATCAACAGCCAATAAAACATCTAGAGGAAAATCACATATACTTTAACTTCTCTTAATTCAGAAAGGAAGTTACTCATGAATCACCGCTGGAGTCATCAGCCTTGGGACACAGAAAAAAAATTCACATAGCGGCAGCCAAACTTTACTTCTCGCAAATGGCTGTGAGGCAGTTGTGCTGAACGGGGGTGTTCGGTGCCTGCACCTTGGGCAGTCACTGCAGCACATGCTGCCAGAGCCGAGATCTAGGAGGAAGTGGGGGCAAGGGAGGAGGAGAGAGGACTACATCTGAAAGATCGTATTTTCACTGCTAACAGGCTGCGAAGAAGCAATGTGCAAGTCAAGGCGATACTTATCCAAGTACAGATCAAAAATTAAGAGCATGCAGATTTGCCATATGTTCTATAACTTTATTCTTGGCACAAAAAAAGGCCAAAGTTGAGGCGGACTTATAATGAGAAGGAAGCAGGTGGCCCCCACAAATGGACTGGCTTCTCAGTTTACAAAGACGCTATTAAATTGCTAGCAGATCTCTCAAGCACCTACTTTTGGCAGACCCCCCTTCCCAAACTCTGAGGCACGGTGGGTTACTCACAGGTGCTCCAGGGCCTCCAACCCTGAGAATGCTTTCTTGGCCACCGACTTGATCTTGTTTCCAAACAGAGTTCTGCAGTTTCCAAACATCCAGTGCCAGATAAACAGAAAGAAAATGGGGAGAGGGAGGCAGAAAAAAGAAGGAACACAATTAGTTTGGCTTTATCTGATAGACACGCTCAGTGTAAGTCCTGGGAAATCTGAACTGCACAGAGATTAACAGGGCTGAAGAACACTCGCTTTCCCACTACTGAAATTAAATCCTTTTATCTGTATTCGAATTTAATAGTGATGACAGCACAAAAGGGAATGTGTGATACCACGTAAAAAGGCAGGTTTGCTCCAGTGCCTGGAAACCAGCTTGCTGAGTAACAGAAGGTCCCCTCTATTCTCTGCAGGCTGGCTGTGGACAGAATTAAGTGCAATGACAGTTTAACAAGATTTTGGTCTCTCCCTGCAACACTTTCTGACTTCTTCCCAAACAGTAAAAGAGCAGCAATTTATTCACTGCTGCTTGGCCCAAGCGGACATCCACATGCAAGGGCTGAGGGCTCTCTCTTGGCTGCACATTCGTACAGCAGCTAACTCAAGTGACTGCTGATTTCTTTCCTTGGCTTATTAGGAGTACAACGGTGAAGTAATATAATGCAAGAAATAATAGCCAAGGAGTAATTTCAAGGGGCAAAAGGAAGAAGCAGTAAGGTAACGTACAGAGCTGGGGAGCGTGCTCGCTCCCATCTCTGACCAGAGCGCGTTCCTCCGAGTCAGCGGAGCGCAGCACGAGGGCACTGTCAGCAGGCAGCTGCCAGCTGGAGCGATCGCAGCCCAGCTGCCACCCGCAGAGTAACAGGTCTCTATAAATATTCACCAGTGAAGACCAGGTAGGGACAGGCCTCATGCAAAATGGATCACCTCCTCACCTCTTTGAAAAAAGCATCAACCGGTATCACTAGTTAGCAAATGCTTCCTTTCCCCAGGTTCTCTCTGCCTAAGGTTTGTCTTCCAGGTGCATCTTTTACCACCACTTGCTTCACATGGTGTCCAGTACGAGTGTAAAAAAATGGCACATCTGGTGCTCCACCTGATGGAGCTTTCCTTCAAAATTTTTCCTTCAGTATAAGGTGCACCCTAAAGACTCTAAAATTGTGATGGTCCCACTGCTTGGAACGTGCATCCATTACAGGAGCAAATACATTTGCAGGAGCTTGTTAGGGTTTTCCAGAAAGCACCCTTCAAATGTCAGGATAATTTGGTGTCTTGACACTGGCACCCAGAAAGCCCAGTTTCTGTGTGGACAAAGCAGTGGGTGCCACAACAGGTAGAAAGGAAAATCTGGGCTCGTCTCACTGTTACAACAGTGAGGACTGTGACTGTATCACCATCCAGCTTTGCAATCTGTTGTCTTCAGGGGGAATTCAGGTGCCTGCCACTGGTTGACAATATGACCCCGAGTAGGTCCTCACAAAACCAATCACCCTACGGTGGTAATGCTGGATGAGCCACTGCTCTAATTCTTGAGTAGACAGGGAAGGCTGGTGACTCCCAGCTCCATATAAAAGGTCTGTGGCCCCAGAATCACAAATCTTACTATTCTGAAGACATAACCTGAAGACGTGGCTTTAGGCAAAGACACCTCTTAGGCTCCCTAACGAGACACGCACTTGAAGCCCTTTCTTACAGGTAGAGTTCATTTGTACAAAAGCACGGATGAATTTGTAGAGCTGTGTCCCTTGGTTAATTATTCGATTTGAAGTGAGAATCAAGACAGCTATGACAGGCACGATGGCGGCTGGTTAAAAGCTCCAAATAGCTGCAACCTGCTTTATTGACAGTATGAGTCTAAATATCTACAGTGATCTTTCCTGAGCTCTTTGTTACAGCCCCAAACCCAGGATATCAGAGGTCCCATTTACTGCACGGGAGGGTGTGTGGCTTTATGCTCTGGGTGAAATACCCCAAGCACCAAAGGATATGTGCAGTCATGTGTACCATCATTTGATGAAAGGGGTGGTGTGTTAATGAAGGCTTTGAGAAATCCATTAGAATGATTAATACAGTAAATAATTTACTATATGCAAACTCTGGTCATATGGCTGCATCCCATACACACCAATTTCTGAAGCCCTGTTCCTAAATACGAGCGTTAAGCTGAGCTTGGGTTTGAGAAGTGGAGATGTCTATTTATTGTTTACAGTGGATCTTGGACTTTGAGAGTTAGCAAAACTGACCGTATCTGCTTACTTATCTGTGCAGAGATAAGCAGTACGTCTGGGGATGGGAATACACAACGTATACGCCCCCGGTATAGGCACATACAAGTTTTGGCTATAGGCACCAGAAACACGTTAACTCGCTGCTAATACGGCCACGCCCCAGCGAACTCATTAAAATCATTACACCTTTCAAATTTCAACTAAGCACTTCTCCAGTTCTGAACCGGTTTGAACCCAGCGGCTGCCCTCAAAGGGCGGCGGCACGCTGGAATGCACGGGCGGCGGTACGCGGCTCGGCGAGTAGCCTGCCTGCTGCGGTCCAGAAACGCTCCTCTGCTGCCGGCGGAGCCGGGCGCGAGCGCTGCTCTCCCGGTGATTGCGTAAGGGTAATTACGCTCGGCACACAATTCATTAGAAGGCAGCATTTTCTCCTCCAGCCAGTTTTGCACCTGCAGGAGGATCTCAGTCACTGAGTGAGCCATCAAAAAACCGGTTACATTTAGCAGCTTGAATAATTAGGGAACTCCTTGTTCCCCAGCGATTCCACTGATGCTTTTTATGCTTCAGTGCTTCCCGACTCCTTTCTTGAAGCAACATTTTAATTTAGGCCTGTGCTCTCCATCCTGCAGAGCTTCATATATAATTCAGAGAAGGCTGAAGTGACCGGCCTGCCCACCTCTCAAGTTTAACACCTTCATTTCAGCGAACAACCCTCTCAGTGCTAAATCCTTTCAGAGGCTAATCTGTGCCAGATCAAAGGGGAACGGCTTTTAAAGCAATCTCCACAGAGTCGAGGTGATTATTAATTCATTGGAAGGCCTCCTCTGAAGTGCCCATTTATTTTTTGTATGCTAATGCATTTAAAGCTGGTTGACAGTTTAAACACAGGCCTTAAATCACACAGCGTAATGTCTGCTGTAAAAGGTGATATTTTCTTTATGAAAAAATCCCACCAGCAAGAATGCTACTCGATATTTAGATGAAATTCCAAGTTTGGGATTTATGTGCTGATGAGCTAAAACAGATCTGAGCAGATCCCTTTAAAAGTGACCACTCCCAAGTATCCCCCAAACAACTCAAGAAATACAACAAAATAATCTCATATTCTGAGGGTTTTTCAAGCCTTACACTCTCGCTGACAGTGAACGATCCCAGCAACTCATCTGCGCCACAGAAGGTTCGCTCTGTTCGGTATCAAACCACTCCTGTCTGCCCGAGACCAACCTGATCCACACGCTCTTCCAGGCTATGAACTTTGCTGCAATCCCTGCCACAAACCACGAGCACACGTCCTTTCCTGTGTTCAACCAGACGCAGAAGCGACCTAACTCCACGTGCAATGAAAGGCAGAGGTCAACAACGTGATAAAAAGATGCAAACCCAGCCTCTTTAGACTTGTGCAAGCCCTTGCTGCATCCTTTGCTACCGGCAGAGAAAACCAGTCATGTTTTGAAGTCATTCCTTGTGCCAGATGATAAACATCAGATCAGGCCACGGCTCTTTCACAGAGGGGCGATAGCTGCTCTGCCCAGAACTCCAAACACACAACCCTGCAGGCTGCCTCTGCTCCCTTTCCTTCCTCCTCCTGCTCCTTGCTGTACCTCCTGGCCTCTGCCTGACCCCCACGATTCATCACTGCTCATTTCTCCTGGCTGCTGAGTCAATCCATTTGCTGAACTCTTTCCCTCAATGCTAGCACCTCTGGCTTTTTCACCTCTCTCACGTTATCTGCACCCAGCATTTCTAACATATCCCAATGGCTTGGGATCACCACTTTTGCTCCCATGCCAGTGGCCATACTGGAGGGATGCCCTACAGTGGATGTCCCACCACGACTGATCTCTCTGCTCCTTTTCTACACCTACTCTCCCTTGTCAAAGGAGCTACAGACTCCCAGTCCTACAGCCTGCAAATCCCCCTGGACAAAACCTCTGTTCCCTCTGCCTTTCTGGCTGCTCACATCGTTTCACTGGTTTCTTCAGGCAAACCAAAGACTTCAGCAACAGCAGCCAAGGACTCTCCCACCCACCGCATCTGCTCCTCTGCCTTTTTTCTAGCAACTCGTGGGAAGATTTCCCAACTGCACGTGCACAGCGATTCCTACAGGCCTCTCTCACAGACTTCTACCTCCCTGCCTGACTCCCACGGTCCTTTAGTCCTTCATTCCTTCCCTGCCCTCTGCCTCACTTTGCTCACAGCTACAACTTGGTTCCCCTCTCCTTGGATCTATCTAGTGACTCCCCTCAACAATGATCAAATGCCATCTATGTCTGTAACTTCCAAGTTTTTCCTCTCCTAAGCATCTAAGCATTACGTACCCACGAATCCCTCCACTGCTCTTCCCACTCCCCCAGGAGCCTCTAATGAGAGCGTGACAATGTGCCGCCTGCCAGGATTCATTCTCGCCATCTGCTATCCATCGAGGTACTTTTACTGCACCTCTGGCTGTGCCATCTCAGCATCAGAGACAGCGTGATGGGGGGGTGCTGAGAACTTAAACAAAGGCAAGAGGTAATGATTAGAAAGACTCTTGGTTTGTCACAAGCCATCAGAGACTTCTCCGACAGGGCTGATTTATACAGCCGATTTCAAATGGAATACGAACAGGCACAGAGCAATGTGAAAATACTTGCCAAGGCCAAGCAATCTATAAACATTTGCAAGGCGCATGCTTGCCTTAGGTTTCTTTTTATCTCTTTAAGAGCCTATGCCCCATGGTGCCTTTTATTGTCGCTGCACATGGAAGCAAGCCCAAAAGATCACTCTAGAGTATCCCACAGAAACGAATCCCGTTTCAAACCTCTGCTGTAGCAGGAAAAGGGGTGATTTTTCTCTTCTCTTTATTCTTATTTGCTGCATCAATCAGCGCTTTGCTGAAGACTGCTGTTTGCTTTCAGAGGCCAGGAACAGTTGTGCTGAATCTTACAGATGAAAATGCCCTAGGTTTCTCCCTCCAGTATCTCCGAACTACAGTACGTGGCAGCGCCTGTTCATGGCTTTACAGGGACTATAATCGCCTCCTATCTGCTCAGCATTACAAGTGCCTGACAACCACATCTGCAGTCTTGCAGCAAGCCTGCAAAACTAGTATGTCTCAGATTTTCTGTTCGTTTTTTATCTTGTTCCAAAGGGAAGAAGGTTATGTCAGAGATGACAGACCCGCCCCCCACACAGGCACACAACACAACAATTTTGAGGAGCTTCAAACCCAGGGGTACTCACAGCTTGCTTAGGTTTTCTAGGCCTGTAAAGGCTCCATTGGTATCTTCTATTGTGCCCGAGATGTCGTTGTGGTCCAGTTCCCTGGGGAGAAGACAAGACAGAGCTCATTATCAGTGTCTTGGTACTAGGCTAGTTGTTAAAAACAAATGGAAAAGTTTGAGAATGTCACATGGAGAGCTTCCTATTTTCTCCTGACAGTTATCAGAAAAAGCAGAGTCCTGCAGCAAAGCAGCACTAATCACTTTTCCTGCACGGACTCATGCTGAGATGGTGCATTCCAAAACCAGCCTTGGCCTTTTCCTAGATGTAACCCTCAACTTCTATAACAGCAGCAGCAAGCTACTTTTTAACAAAGACATTTCAGTCCTTTTCTAATTCTTTGCAGCCAAACAAAAGGAGGGGAAAAAAAAAAAGATAATGTCCCAAAACTAAACTGAAAGAAATAGCTGCCCTTAAAGGCTGCTGTTGTGAATTCAGTAACTCTGGCTATTCCAGTGTACAATGTATTTGCCTATATCTCTACCTGAGGAAGATGATTTAGTGTACTTTCTATAAAGCTGCATTTTTTTCTGGCAATGAACTTGAAAGCTCCACAAAGGAAAGCACCATCATTCTTACACAAGCCCAACTCTCTTTATAACCACTTTAAAAAAGAAGAAAAAAAAGAAAAAAAAAGTGAGAATTCCTTTTCCAGAGTTAGCTTCTTTTGGCTTTCAAATTGACCATCAATTACAAGAGTCAAAGAAGTCTGAAGAAAAACAAGCATGCAGAACAAACATGGGGATCCACAAAAGCTGTTTAAACAGTCTGTTTAAAAATCCTTGCCTCCTAGCTTTAATGCCAGCTAGCAATGAATACCCAGCAACGGACAGAAATTTATCATTTCTGAAGTTAAGTGAAAAGAAAAAAAAAAATAAAGAGGCTTTGTTGGTTTTGTTACCTCCCTCTGATTTAAAACCTAGCAAAACCCAACAAGAAAGCAAACTTAACCATCCAGATAACCCCGTGAACCCTCGGGTACTCCTTTCGCACCTTTTGAAGATTATTATCAGAACATTTCAAGTTTAAAAGTAATAAGATCAAAAAAAAAGAGAAAAAAAACCCCATAGTCCCTGCATTTTGCCACACCCCAGACATGGGGTTTATCGGGTACCTTCTGGGCTATGCAGCACAAATTCACAATAACCCACAAGAAGAGAACGGAAATTTAAAAAATCCCCCAGTTTCGAATATTGTTGTGGTTTTCCTCAGCTTAGATGGGGCTGAGACTTCTGCTCTCAGTGCCTCCTCAGCTGGCTGTAGTCATTGCCGCCTTCTCAGCTTTGGTGTGTGAACTAAAGATGTGAAGAGAGATGGCCAAAAGCCACATTTCCTGCTTCTCAGCTGGCTTCAGCCTGAGACCTGAATCTCACGTCCCCCGGGGAGCCCTGGCCTTAGCCAGCATCACTGTGGATGTCAGGGTGATCTGCGGGTCCGTCTATGCCAAAGGGATGGATAAAAACTCAACATGCCCGCAGGGTGTGGGTGCACATAATGCTGCTGGTGGCATAAAAGACAAGTCCAGGAGAGACACTTTGATGTGCTGACATTTTCAGCACTGAGCTGGGCAGGAGCAAACACATCCTCCCGGAGCTAAGCTTCTACATCTCCCCTGGGGTTGCCAAGCCGATGCCCGTTGTTCTGTTTGATTTTTAAGGGCAAATCCCTTCTCAGACATTTCTCCTCTTCAGTTCCACCACGGGCTACTGGTTTTTGGACCAGCAAAGCCTTTCCCATGGCAGAAACAGACAAGTGGGAACAGCCTGTAGGAGCTCTCTGACACACACTTTTATTAATTGACTGCCACACATTGTGCTTTCTTGAGAAAGAAAATGGTATTGCTTGTTCATCCAGAGGCAACTCAAAGGTTTAGTGTTAGAAAGGAGGAATAAAAACCTTTTTAACAAATGAGTGAAAATAGAGAGAGGGGAAAAAAAGAGCGGGGTATTTTGGCCTGGCTTTCTTTGTATTCCAACTCCTCTCCCAGCCCCTGTTGCCAATTTCCTATTCTTTCTGGCTGGCTGAGCTTGAATGCTCGCAGCCTTGTTAATCATTGTGCTCCGAGGTCTCCGGGCCTGACCTCTATTTGAATAGCTCCACATTTCAGCAGTTTCACACCCACCAAAGGCTCCCCAACAATAGGCCGTAATTAAAGCATGCTCGGCTCTTTTTCACCAGGTGCAGGACCCAATAGGCCTTTCTCTTTATTAAATTAGAGCTCACTCACACACTCCCTTCTCCGCCTCCCCCCTCTGCCCTAGACATAAAAGAGGCTCCACATTCACTGTGGAGCAAAGAGAACTACCAGCTCCCCTTCCCCTCCATTTTTCTTTGGAAACCTTTAGTTCCGGTCTTGACAGCTGCCTCGGAGAGGTCCCTTTCTGAATGCCCCGTGGCTGAAAGGCTCTGGCTTAACTTTAAAAAAAGGAAAAAAAACAAAACCCAAACTCACTTTCCAGTCACTTCCTTCACTGTGAACTTCAATAATGGAAAGAGTAAGATGCAAAAAGTACTGTGAAGAGGGGAGATCTCTCTGTTCCCATTTCCTTTTAATTACTCAAGCCATAATAGGCTTCTGAAGAGGAATAAAAGTATCAAAGTGTGTTTTTTTTCTTTTGAAGAAGAACTAAATCAGCCTGATGAACTCAACCAGCCTGGGAGCATGAACGGTGCTGTAACACAGGCTGTGAGAACTTCGTGGTGTGCCAGAGGAAGGATCTCAGCCTGGAGAGGAGAAGGCTCCAGGAAGACCTTATGGCCGCCTTCCAGCACCTGAAGGGTGTCTACAAGAAAGCTGGGGAGGGCCTGTTCACAAGCGCGTGTAGCAATAGGACGAGGGGAAATGGGTTTCAGCTAGAGAAGGGTAGATTTAGATAGGGACATTGGGAAAAACTTCTTTACTTTGAGGGTGCTGGAACACTGGAACAGGTTGCCCAGGTAGGTGGAGGCCCCATCCCTGGACACATTCAAGGTCAGGCTTGATGGGGCTCTGAGCAACCTGCTCTAGTTGAAGATGCCCCCGCTCACTGCTGGAGGGTTGGACTAGATGACCTTTAGAAATCCTTTCCAACACAAACTATTCTATGATTCTATGATAATTAAAAACTACCAAGTTCACTGAAATTGAACAATGGGGTAAATCCAACAGCTGCCGAAGACCACAGAGAAGCATGCAGGGGAGTTTGGCACTGAGGACACTGGCACCCAATGCAAGTGCAAAGCAGAACACTTTGGCAGAACACAAACTGTGGAGTGAAGATGGGTGTTAGCTGACAAAAGCTGTAAGCAACTTACAGGACACGTAGGTTTTTGAGTCCCTTGAAAGCACCTTCTGCAATATGATTGATGGAATTGTGGCTCAGTCGTAGCACGTGTAGTCCCCCCAGGTCTGCCAAGCTTCCCTCATCCAACCTGGTTAAGTTGTTGTAAGAGAGTATCCTGAGGAAAAAAGCACCAACAGGCCTTGTCAGTCCAACCAGTATTCTCCAAACTCCTTTATGCCAACCAGTTCCTGCCTCTTGCAACCACCTTACAAGAGGCGTTGTGTGGATACGTATAACAGCTTCATTAGGAAATAAGACTGGAGTCTGCACGTAGTCCCACTGGATACCCACGGGCAGCCCAGATGACCAGAGGGAGCAGAAGGTGTTTGGTACCCAGCCTTCTGTACAAGCAACTGAGAGGCTCCTCCATAAGTGAACGAGAGCAGTAACCCAATAAACACGCTCTCAGTTATGGTGGGGACGAGCTACTCTTTGACCTGTAGGGCTCTGTTAGGGTCTGGGAGCACCACCCCTCCTTGGTCCCCAGATGTATAGGTACCAGGCATCAGTCCTGGTTGTGTTCAACCCTCGCTCCCATTTGGACTCCCTCCGAGGCTTACTGGAAAAAGCAGTCCCCTCCTTCCCCACACCCTGCAAGGTGGAGTGACGTCAAACAAATGGATTTTGAAGTTCACATGCGCTCTTGGCAGGATCCAGACTTCTGTATTCAGGAGGTGTCTTATCGTTCTGCACTTGTGCACAGCAAGCCCCAGGCGTCTGGGTGTGGGTGCCTCCACAGCCTGCTCCACCCCGGTTGAGAGCCAAAAGCATTTCACCACAAGGCAATTGAATGCTTCCTTTCATACACAGGAAGGAGGTGTCTCTGTAAACCAGCCGCCTTCCCTCCAGATCCCCTTTGTCAAGGAATGTACAGTCAGCCTGAAATCTCCACTTACAAGTGACTAATATTAGAGGGTGGTTTTTTTCCCTATTCTTCCATCCATCTCCTCCTCTTGCCTGTTATTATCTCTTGTTTTGGAGATTTTTTTAAGTGCTACTCTTGTTGCAGTTTGGAAGCCGGTAAGAAGAAAGCTGTTTTTCTCTCCCAGCCAGGGCGCAGAAGAGGCCTCTCAGATCTGACACCAAGGGCAGGCCATGGGAAGCTACAAGCCATTGCAGACACCACACAGGCTCTGCAAGCAGCAAAGCTGCAGCATTGAGGATGCTGAAGGCCAGATTGGCTCATCAAATGAAGGACCTCCGAGGTAGCAGCAGACAGAGTCACTGGTCAGTGATCTTCAGCCTGAAGCATTCACCCACAGGTCCCTTCTGTGAGCATATTTCTCCTGATCTCTGGATGTCACTGCAGCTGGGTAAGCCCTGAAGGGCTACTGGTAGTTGAGTGTGACAGCAACAGCCTCAGTTTTAAGTTGCCCACACAACGGCAAGTGTGTGATATAAAAAGTGTCATTCGGGTACCTGCTGCTACTCACATTTTCTTGAGTTTCTCTCTTCACAAAGGGCAGTTGCATAGGATTTTTGAAAATACCTTAGTGACCTGGAAGCACAAGTCACTTCAAAAGATGTGAAGGTTTGGGCTCTAACCTGTTCAAAAAGTGGAGTTATGCAGCTTGGAACAAGCACTAAAATCCTTCATGGTACAGACAACAAGAAAAAAAAATAAATCTCCCTGAGTTCCTAACCTTCAAATTCTTCTTCTAGTACTGCCTGTTAATGAGTCTGCTTAAAAATGTGTCTAGGGCTTTCATGAAAGTCACTGCAAAGCCACAATCTAAGTCAAACCAGACATTTACTCTGTAGCTCTGAGAGTGTCATTTACTAGGCAAAAGAGCGTCCATCTTTTAGCTGTGTGAGTGGGCAGAGGGCAAGCTTTGGAAAGAAATCAGCAAAGATTAAGGAGTTTGAAGGCGGCACGGGACAACATCCTTTCACTCCTGAAGGAGTTGTAGCCTTAGTTACAAAGAACTGGCATCCGGTCAAAATTATGTCCTCACCTGCAATTAAAGAATTTGGCCTTGAAAAAAAAAAAAAGTAATGTTCAAAAGTAATCCTAAACCTGGCTGAGTAAAAAATACTTCCTTTTGATTCTACACAGAAGAGCTCCTGCCACAACTGGTGAAGGCATGTTCCTCTCCGTTCATTCTGAAGTCACCTGAAGATGGACAGACAGCAGCAGTATTTAGAGGATTCTCTCAGTGGCCGCAACCAGATGGAAGGTTTCAGGAGCTAATGCACCTGGCAGGGGCTTTCTTCAACACGCAAGGGCTCTGCTTCCTGCCACTGTGACAGGCCAATTTCCCTCCTTGGCAGTCTGGAGTTTATCTGGGTTGAGAGAGGTCAGCAGGTTTCTGCTGCTTCCCCTACCTTGTCATCTCTACCAGCAAGAAACTGCTGGAACGAACACGTGGAAATGTTTGTCTACACAGCCCTTTGGCCTGGTGAGGAAGTGGGGGAGCAGCACACAGAGCAACATGCCAGGAGTGATACATAAAGGAGTGAAGCAGAAACCTGTTGTGCAGCTGGGGCTCCTGCTGCCAGCCAGTTCTGGGCCAGGTACATCTAACACATTTCATTCCCATTGACCAAACTATAGGTAAAAAGTGAAAATAAATACCCAGCAGCCAAGACATCATTTACTTCTTATGAGATCCTATGCTCCCACTGTGGATTCTTCCATGGTGTTAATGCCATAGCACCTGACTGGTGAATACAATCAGCCCTTTCTCAAGACCATAACAAGGCAAGACCTCTTTTTTTTTTTTTTTTTTTTTTTTTAGCTTTTACATCAGACCAAAACCTTGGGGTCATGTTTTCTCCCAACAGCTGAACAAGAGACAATTCGTCTTTCAGATGATCACCTCCTTCCTTAGCACAGATAGGCAGGGGTCTGGCCACCTCTTTTCTTGGGTCCAAGACTTTGAAATTCATTCCCTGTACAATCACAGACAGTTTTCTGGTAACTGAAACCCTGTAGATTTAGCAGTAAGGGATCTTTTAAAAAGTAACAAGAAGTACATGTTCAAAGAAGCATGCAGCAGCAGCCTAGATACAGCTGGTGCTTCCTGTCCCCACCCTCCCATTTCAGAGCAGACCTCTCCTACCAGTACTCTTTGGCTGTGGGAGTTTCAGTCAGGAGTATCTGATGGCTCCCTGAGGCAGCTTTACCCTAAAGGCAACACCTGCAAGAGCTTGTAGTATTTCGCAGAGATGTGTGCTAACACCCACATAATCACCTTTCAAATCTCAGCTAATGTCATCTCTGCCCTCACACTTGAGCACAATCCTGTTTGTCAGGCCAAGCACGCCCCAGTGGCTCCCGCCACCTCACACCACCAGATGTTTTCCAAATCTATCCCATTCTGCACCAGGGCAAGCTAGTCCTGCGCTGGGTTTCTGCAGTTACTGCAGAGGATGGCCAGGACAGCTCATTGTCAGTGCTACTTCTTGGCAAGAGATCCCAATCCACACCTAAAATACCTCAGCGTGACCTGCAAACTCCCAGCTAAACCTTGAGGGGTTGCAAAGATAGTGTCAGGTAGAGAAGACCAGCACAGTTCTGTCTAGAAGAATTCTGCCTAGGTCTACAAGATGCAAGTGGGGCTTACCCGGCCCATCAGAATCCAGGCTGAAGTGAGACTTCAGCACGGGCACCGGACACTGGCTCTTTGAGAGCAGAAAGCTCCTAGAGATGTGCTCCTAACACAGTGCAGTGATCTGAACTTGGCTATTCCAGGCATCCAAACTGTGAGTGCCTTAGAAAGGTAGACTCCCCTTTTTTGATGCTTCAGGTTTAAATAGACAGCAGACGGAGCACAGTCCCGATCTGCATCTGATGCCTTGAAGATTTCTCGATCGACACTGTCTTAAAGTAGTAAAATAGCACTTGAGGATCTGCAGGTGAAGGACCTGTAGTTGTCTACGGCACTGTGCCAAGCAAAGGAGCCCTTTAGACACTGTCAGTTTCACAGCAATTTGAAAAAATAGGTAACTTAACCATCACATATGTGTTTAAAGAAAATTTTAAAAATAAGTATTTCTTTGTGCTCCCTCAAAACAATCCACTTCTGAATGAATAAAATGGGTTTAACAGAAGATCACAGCTTGTCACTGGTCTAAGACATTAATTCCACAACTTGTAAACTTAAAAGGAATGCCATGTGTCACATCCATCTACCTCTGACTCCACAGCCCAGAAGACCAGGGACTCACAGCTGGGTAGGCAGATGCTGACGTTCAGTCCGAGTCCAGAGTGAGGCCTCTGAAAGTGGGAAGCTGCTTCACCCTACTGCTTTTTGGTATATAGGAGAATCCCTAACCTTGTTTAACAAGAGATTTCCAAGCACCAAGCAGAATGAATTACAGCTCCACTAACCACGTATCAAGCTCTCCAAAGAAAAAAGTGAACCTTTCCACAGTCCCACCAAGGGGATGACAGCTACTTCTGTAAATACTGCAAGCATCCATGCGTGTCTCTTCAAAAAAGCATTAAGAAGTGCCACAGACTCAAGACACCCTTGTGGGGCTGTCCTTGGCAGCAAGGCTTTCTCTCATTTACCAAAGAGACTGTATTCACAGCTGGATATCTCAGGAGAGTAAAGTCAACCTATTTACTTTTCAACAACTGAGCCCTACAGAAAGGGTGAAGTGTAAACAGGAGAAACAAGAAGAATTGCCTTTAAAGGACCAAATCTTTGCTGGTTAAAAAACTATTGTTCTTTGTAAATACAGAGGATAAAGCAGAGCTTCCTTCAGGCTGTACAGGCATTATATGGCAAGCCATACAGCTCTTGT
>JAAGNO010003101.1:48933-90743 GCA_033439905.1 Ceryle rudis | reverse complement strand
TTTGGACTTTTTTTTTTTTTTTTTTTAAATAATACTAAGACCTTGAGAGAGATTTAGAAACTAATTTTCCTAAGGGAAGACTTTATTTTAGGGTTTCAACTTTATAAATTTGAGAAAAACCTACAGATACATTTTGGGAAAGTTCTTGAAATTATCTGATAACCTTATAGTTGCTCAAGAGTGTGAAAGGATTGAATCTATGGAAAAATGCAACATTCGATTAGACTTAAAAAATGACAGCTGATGAATAACATTCCATAAATGATTTGATAACTCCATATCAACTTGCAGTGCTTTGACTTGTGTTTTACCCCAACTAGCCACTATTTTTACAGAGGTGCAAACAGCTACTCCAGGAACACAGGCTGGTGAAGAATATGCTATAGAGACCCTTCCCACCTTGAAAGATGGAGACTTTTATAGATTGCTCGCACTACAGCACTATCCAACTGCATCTTACAAAGATATCTGACGTATATGAGTGCACAAGCAAGCATTAATGCTGATAGAAACCACTAGATCTATATCTCTCCTTGCTGACATGTGAGCTTGAAACAGTGTGACACAGTCCTCCCTCAGCCTAAACAGCTCACTGAGCTTGACAAGGACTCTAATAGGAAAGACGAGCAGTTCTGCATCGTAAGGCTTTTGATGGAAAACATAAAAGTACTGCTCTGTCTGACTGCACTCTGAACATGCTAGAAAAATGACAGATTGTCAAAATTAAGTGCCATTGTTGATCACATGAAAACAAAGCAAACACGATGAAAGCTTTTAGTGATAGGCACAGGTTTAGTTAAGACTGTTTTGCCAGCACCTTGCAACTATGCGTTAGTGATACTTTACTCGAGCAACTACTTGTGCATGATGAAATATTATTTTGGTAGGCTGAAATTTAATAAGTTCTTTCAAAAATGGCTTTTTTTTCTCTTTAAGCCATGCAGGATAAATTCCTGTTTGTGTAAAAGAAATGGCTGTAAAATCCAGACTAAATTAAGATAAATATATTGAAAGCTCAAGCTATGGGTGTTGACATTTGGAGCCCTTTGATTACATCAGTGACAGAAACATTCTTTAAATCTTCTGATTATGAGAAAAAGTTGGAAAATATGACCTGACATGACCCATACTATTTTGTCTTTGTCTGTTGGCAGCCTGAAAGAATTTTTCTAAGAAGTGTGAATTATCCAATTTTCACTTTACAAACTAAAAACAATGTGAAAGGAAAACTGCATACATTGTGATAAATGCATTTGAATTTTCCAATTTCTTCATTTTTCTGCTCTTTAATCTAAAACTTATTTTCTTCTGTAAATAATTTTTGGCCTTCCCATACTTGTTTATAGGATTATCTTGTATAGTTTTATTTCTGGTTCATGAGGTGTTTACTTAATGTTAAATATTTGAAATTAAAATGTCTGATACGTTGTTTCTAATCTTTAACTTAAGGGTTTAATAATACTCTTTTGTTAAAAGGGATTTAGGCCTTTCAATATTTTTAAGTCCCACAAGATGTTTTTAGTAAAATCCAAAGCTTGCCTTTGTTGTGAGGGAAGCTGCCAGGGTTTATTGACATACTAATAATCCCAAATGGGAAAATTTGTAATAAGTACATCCTTTCAGATGAGTGCTGTGTGCCCTTGAGATGTCTGGTTATGTAACTTAGACATTTAGGGCCTGTGATACAAAAGGATGCATCAGCAGCAAGACAGAAGTCTGGCTCAGTATTTAAAAAATACAAGTTTGTGTGCTCTACGGTGGAAAGGAAACAATAGACTGCATTATTCTTTGTATACTGTTCTTAATCCAGATGTTTACTGCTCTAAAGTTTGTTTGTCTCCTAGGGCTCCTTGTATTGAAGCTTGATTATATCTTACCTGCATCTTTTGTTCCAGCTAACCCAAGTTAGATGATAGGGAGAACTGCACATATTTTGCCATAATAATCATCATCATAAATCACAGGCCATAAGATCTGTCTTGTGTTTAGAGGAATCAGCTTTTTTATTGACTGTCTTCCATAATTAATAGCACTTTACTTTGTAAATCAAATTAGCCCAGTTTTTCTATAAGGATTTAGCATGATATCATTTTTTAAAACACTAAATGACCTTGACAAAAAGAAGGGATCAATACCATGTTGATTAGCATATTGGTTTCTGTAATATTGGATGTTTCCCTCATCGTTAGTTTTTCCTGTTGCAAGACTTGTAGAGGTTGAAGGTCAGTGATACCTCCTGGTAATGCTGTTTTCCATAAATAGCTGATTCTATTCTTCTCTTAACACTGATAGATTCACTTAGACGTGTATAACTTTTCTAATGGGTCTTTTAATCTACAGTTTTTAAATTACAAGATTCTGGGGGTGCTTGTCAGCTTTTTTTTGCTACAAATAAGTAAAGTATTGCTTTTAACAGGAGAGAACTTAATTTCTGACTGTTCACTGAGGTTTACTTCAGTGTTGCTAAAAACTGTGCCAGTCTCTAAAAAAAAAAAATGTGGTGCAGTGGTAAAAGCAACAGACTTTAAGGTGTAGGTTCAGCCCTCTTAAGAACAGACTTTCCAGGTGTTACTAAGTCTTCTAAGTCTTAATTCCTTATTTATAAATAGGAAGGGAAGTCAAAGTACATATAAGGGAAGTTAAATACATTCCGTTTGTAAAGGCCTCCGTTCAAATGGTAATGAAGGGCAGTAGAATACTTAAATCAAAGGTAGACTCAAGTACCTGCTCTAGTTAATGAGAGACTAGTAATTCTACCAGGGAAGAAATGGCAATTCTGAGACATTTGTTCCTACCTCAAGCAGGCATTAAGCATCCATACTTTTAATTGAATTAAAATACTTTAAAAGCAAATACAGAATATTCCTGCCATTTTCAGTCAGATTCTTAGGTCTTTAATGTCAGTGTTGCTTTCAATAAAATTTCCTTGGGCTGTGCTCTCGCACACTGTTTTCAAGTTTTCATTGTATGCCTGGAGTGGGAGCTCCAGGATATCAGAGGTTGCAAGACCAATGACTCTACCAGCACAGTGCCTTTCCCAGCTTCTACATAACATCATGAGTACTCACTCAAGGATGAACACAGAAGGCCCAGTCCAGTTCTTTCTCTATTGCTGATCAAGATTGATGTTTTTAGTGGAGTATACACAGGTCCTTACCCTCTTGATTTGCAGTCCTGCTCTTAGTCAGAGAGATGTCAAATATTCTGAATAGGTCTCTTCTTTCTCCATCCCATGGGTCAAGCTGCTCAGGGCTTTATGCAGTCTGGCCTTGAAAATCTGAGAGGATGGAGACTGCACAGCTTCTCTAAACAAACTATTCTGGTGCCTTCATGCTTTCTGGTGTCTTTGGTGAAAAAAAATTTGTATGTCCTGTCAGGTCCTTTCTTGTTTCAATTTATGCCTTCCGTTTCTTTCTGCCAACATACACCATTGTGAAAAGCCTGATTTAGTCCTGTAGGCACCAGCAGGCTGTTACTTGTTCTCCCCAAAACTGCTTCCTCTTCAGACTGAACCAAGCCCAGCTTTCTCAGCCCCTCCTCACAGGGCAGACAAACCAGCCCCAACAATGTTGATGGACTCTCCTGAACATTTTGAACTTGTTTTCCTTCAATGATAAAATTGCCTGTGCTCTGTTCTTCACTGATGAGGTTACTTGGTTCCTCTGCCTGTCGTTACTCCGTACCAGGTCTTTATGTTTACTTTTATTAGCCTTCAGTCAAATAACCTAAACTAGAACTCCTTATGCCAGAAGCCCGTGGTCGATCAAACTTGACACATAGTGTCCCAGAGGGAATATGAGGCCAGGACACTGCCTTACATTCAGCAGCAACCTTAATGCCAAAGAAAGCCATGCTAAAAGTCATATACCCACTTACGAAAAATTCTTTAGTCACTTGAAAGCAAAAGCCTGCCACATGACCTGCACAAGCACCTTTTTCTCAATTACATGGTGATCTTGGGAATTTCTTTCAAAAGCAGACTGTTGGAAAAATAAGAAATCTCAACAGCTCTCCACCTGCTCCCAACTGCTGGAAGTTGTTGCTTATGTGTTTTTGTCCCTTTTTCCGCCATGGTTAAATCACCTATCCTGCCTACATCTCCTATGGTACCTTAAGGTTGTCAGGATGCATTGTGTGAGTATAGCTGGAGGGGTGACTGTTCTGCCAGCACGTAGAGCACCTGACCTTGGAGCACACTGTTTCATAGAATAAATTCAACTCTCTCACATTCTCTAAGCACAGCGAAGTAAACCAGGAGTGTCTTAAAGATGGGCTCCCTGTGAGGTCTTTGCACTAGGGAAAGTCTATTTACCTCAACTTTAAAACCATTTCTATCAGGAGGATTTGTTGCTACTGCTTCTGATAATTGTTAGCTCTTGTAACACTTCTGTTTTGTTGATGCCACAGTCCTTTATGTACATTGGTAAGACCGCTCATTTTCTCTTCTATCTGTAACATGAAAGTTCTGGTCATATATTGGTAACTGAGAATAGTGATCAGCTCTGAAAATTCAATTGTTTACCTAAACTCTTAACTATGGGTAACTTTGGGTATCTTGTTACACCACATCAGCAAAGCTCTGAAAAGAACTAGCATTCCTGAGTCCCAGCATTTGGGTAAAACATTCAGATTTAGACCTGAGAGACAGCAGGAGCAGATGAGTGAAGAAATAGGAGACTGTTTATATATAGCTCTTTTTCTTAACATAATCACATTTTTAAATAACTAAATTGATTTTATTGTTTGGGGGTTTTTTTGGTTTTTTTGGGGTTTTTTTTGTTTTGTTTTGTTTTTTTTTAATTTAGTCTCTGGCTATAGCAAAAGAAAAAAATTTTACAAACATATGCATTATACAAAATAAAGAACACTGCTAAAATCAGACTTTCAAGGGTGCATTAGGTTAATGCCTTGAAAGATCAAGACTAAGATCCTGACCTCATTGAAATTGGTGTGAATTATCAGGCTCAGATTTCATTCTAGATACAAGATGTTAGGGTGTAAATTCCCTTACCTATTATTAGAATTACAAATTATCAAAGTATTACAAATGCCTAAAATTATTACCAAATTATGTTTTTTGTGAGGACCATTTAGTTCTCACACAAAATATTGTTAAATGGGAGTGAGGTAAGGATACAAAACTGAACAGAGAAGATACCATAATTTCAAAGAAATATCCAAAGGTCTTTGTTTCTATAACAGCATTTACGTTTCAGCATTATTTAATGTAACAGGAGATTAAAGTATATTGATTGGAAGGAGCCTATAATATGCTACATGAAAGCCAAAATTCATTTTATGTATATTCTGTTTCTAGTACTTTCTTACAAGCATGTTATACCAAGTAAAAGTGTACAGCCTACACAAGCTAATCCATAGTTCTAATTACTATCGCATAGTTTTATGTCCAAAATATTTATACGCAATTTAGTAGTTATTTCTTACAGTGTAGTGTAATGTCTTCAGCAGAGAGCTGTAAGAAAACATTTTTAGGAAAGTTTTTGTCTTACACGAATGGGAGGAGTGGTAAATAATAGTTAAGAAAGGTCAATAACACTATTGTTTTCATGAAGTAGTCCAGTGGTTCAAACATCTGGAAATCACAACTGTAGATTCATGTGTAGTGAATGAAGAACTTTGTTTTAAAGAACACTGACTCTGGAAAGGAATAAATGATCATGCCTGGTACTGAGCTGAACAGGAGCTTCTGAGGATGATTCTGTGGCCTGCAGAACAAATATGATCTTTGGCTTTATGAGCAGGAGAATGAGGCTTATATGTAGGAAGGCAATTCTTTAAACTTCATGTGGTGTTCATGAGACCGTTGCTATGATGATGTATGCAATTCTAGTGTCCAATCTTTAAAAAGAACATTAAGAATTGAAGAGATATCTGAAAAGCTGTCATTAAAAGTTGGGGGAAAGTTACCAAACAGATAAATCTTAATCATTCATCATAAAAAGAAGATTAAATTATGAGATGATCATAGCAAGTGTCTGCATGAGATGTCATTTAATTGTAACAGATTGTTTGGTTTAATTGAAGAAGGTATTACAAGGCACAGAAGTTGCAGGTAGATAGATTTGATGTACGAATGAAGAACAGAAATGCTCATCAGCTGGCATAATGAACTGGTGAAAGAATTGTCTCACAATTTATCACCACTGCAGTTCCTTAAGAGCAAACATAACAAGGGGAACAGGATCCTACACTAAGAATACCAAAAGCAAACAAATAGCACCTCCTAGAATATCAATTGCATCACTGGTTTACAGTGATGTAAACCCCTAAGTCCTATGGAAAAGTAGAGGAGAGATTAATTTACATCTTGCATACAGAAAAAGAAAGGACAAGAACAATTTTTGTGAAGTATTCTGGAAGGACACCTTTTGTGATGCTTTTTCAAGTGCTCCATTCTGTGGCTTTGATTCCTTTGACTTATCTTTTCACCAGACCTCATTCTCTGCCAAAGATTAAAGACATTCAGAAGACTTTAGGGCTCCCTTTTTGAGGTGTATATGAATTATTTCACACAATGTTAGTAGATATTTTCAAAGTGACATGTATGTAGGAACTTAAGTTGTATTGATTTTCATTACAGTGCTGTGTGGAGTGATCTAAAAAACTTCACCAAACCAAGAGAATTGCTTTAGAAACAGAACAAAGTTTTTAGAAAGAAGATTGTAAGGAACTCTGGGTGCTTTCTAGCCATCATCTACTGGTCATCCCAGTGCAAACAGCATCTCACCAGAGTAAAGCTGCATTTTGGGAATTGCCACTGACACAAAGTTCCATTGTCCTTCCACACAGTGCTGCTGTTTGGACTTAACCTCTGAATTTAGATGATCCATTTTAAGGATCACTTCCTTAATGTTTGTTTAGGACTCTGTTAACTCTCCATCTGATTTGAAGACTGTCACTCATCTAAATGTTGTTGCAATCCAGATAGGCAATTCTGTAAGAAAAAAAAAGAATAGTTACTTACTGTAGAAATCATTGCTTTTCAAAACAGTTGCCTGTATAGAGCCATACTCCCCATCCTTTTCCTATTTCATTCTTCCTGATAATTCTTGAATTAGAGAAAAGAACCTGTGGCAGTGTGGCTGTTGTGGCCCTTACGTATATTTGTATAACCTCTCTGAGAGCTGAGCATGAGGCTGTAGGCAAAATGCAGC
This sequence comes from Ceryle rudis, assembly GCA_033439905.1. Taxonomy (NCBI): domain Eukaryota; kingdom Metazoa; phylum Chordata; class Aves; order Coraciiformes; family Cerylidae; genus Ceryle; species Ceryle rudis. The sequence continues at coordinate 83,568 of JAAGNO010003101.1, read as the reverse complement.
ACATTCCCCAGCAAACAGCAGTCTTCGTATGCATAACTGACAATATGGATCTAGTCACAACAACTAGTAAGTAGTAAGTGGTTAGTTTTTTAAATACTCAGAGCACCCGGAGAATAGTTACTAGTTTGTTGGGTTTTTATAAATGTTCAGTGTAAAAGCTGTAAAAGTAATGTTTTGTCATGTTGTGATGGACTGTATACCTCTATCAGAGAAAATGTGTGTACACAATAAAACAGTGCTCAAGTCAGAGACTAACTCTCCTTGGCTGAGAGCACAGCACAGATTCTGTGATCCAAGAGTACATAATTTTAAAACTTCAGTGTTTAAAAATGAGAGGGCTTTCTTGTGCACTCTAGGAAGAGGAATAGAAAATCATTTTAGTCCAACAAACATCTGGTAGCTCAGGAATGAAAAAAAGGAATGATTGATTCTGACAGCTGCCTGTTTTGCAGCAGTATTTAACCAGAAATATTTGAAAGAGATTGATATGAATAATGAAAGACTGCATGATGTATGACAGAAATAAACTTCACCACAGTTTAACTCATTAACAAAGAAACAATGTTACGTGTAGAAGAAAAATCCTTCTTTACCATTTACCTCATTTGTAATATTTCATTTTTAATAACCAGACAACAAATAAGATTTTTATAATAATTTTCTTCATCAGGTACTGCAAGTATTTCACTGTGAAATAGGTTGAATGGGATGTCATTGTCCTTTAACAAGTGCTGCTGATGGATGTGGTCCATTTAAATGTACAACAGAGAGCTGAACTAGATAACGAACTTATTATTACTCTCTGAGGATTACAGGTTAGTCCCAAAGGAGTGCAGTAAGCTAGAGAAAATCCATATCTACTGGCTAAACAATAGCCAGAAGGCTGACTGGAGATATTGATTTACTTTCTAGGCCATTTAGACCTTAATGGTGGAGAAAAGCTGAAGTGCTGTTTACTTTTCTGCCAGAATCGACCAAACAACCAGTCCATTTTTTACAGACTTTTGATTGATTTCGCTTAGAGGAATTAGAGGTGATTTATTTTTAAGCTGAAAGCAACTCGTAAATATCTCCGACTACACAGGTTCCCTGAGAGTAAATGTTAAGTGGAAATACTTACTGAGAAATACTTTGCTGCAAATCAATGTGAGCAGGTAATGCTCCTCAGTAGGAACGGTCAGGTGTTGAACACCTTTCTCAAAAGTGGTCAAGCCTCTGGTTGTACTGCATGAGACACAGCACTTTTAAAAGTCCCAATTTTTGCGAATGGGTATGAATCTGATTACTCGGCTGAATTTGTGCCAGCTGTACCCTGCTGACTTAGAAAAGGGCCGTGGCTGTGGGAGCGTAAGTGGTGCTCAAGGTCAGTAGTGAGCAGCTTTAATATTTGATGGATGGAAACAGTAATTTATCACATGACAATTGCCCATGATATTTCATACTTAGAACAAATATCTAGCTGTAGGAACAACTCAAGATAAAAGGCAGGCTAAGATTCTGAAATGAGGTATTTTCCAAATTAGGCAAACTTTAAGAAATGCTCCTAAGCATACTGTCACATATAGAGGTACAGGTAAAAAAATAATATGTTCATTACTTCCTAGAGATACCCTGTCTGGAAAACAACTTAAATTTATACAAAATAAAGGTGTATTAGGTCTGTGTTGCCAAAATCATTCTTTAACATGTTCTTGTGGAACTTAAAAAAAGTAGAGCTGATATGTTAATAATATTCCTACGTAGAGAGAAAATCAGTATTTTATGTTAATTACAAACACATAGTCTATAATTACTAAGTAGAAAAATTCTGCAGGAACCTTTTTCTGAAGTCCACTTGTAAAGATAAGATTTTTTTTCAAGAAAGCATTGTATAGTTCTGCCTGAACATAATGGCCTCTGTTGTCTACTGAAAGCAGCACTGTTTTCACTAAACAGACTTGGCTTTTTCCCTCTCTCCAACCCCTTCTTTGAAGGGAGTTATACTTGGTTAATGTGCTGCTTATATATTAACACAGAAATGTGTACCTGTTACCTGAAAACTATAATAGCAGTCAGCTCTAGGGCTCGCACAAAAATGTGCAACTATGGATATTTTAAATCTGAAAGTTGTGTTTCAAAACCTACACGTCTTATGCCACCTCTCCTACCAGCTAAATCATTAATCCTACACTGAGACATTTGATTCAGACTCATCACCATGCTACATAGCTGAAAACTGATGGGAAGAAGTAGCATTCTAGTATCATCCCTTTCCCTGGCCAAGCCTCTAAACAACAGAAAAATTGCATTACTGTGAGGTAAGAGTCATTGGGACTTTGTTATGTATTATACAATGATAAGAATTGTTACTGCCCCTTTGTGCTTGTAGACTAATGCAGAGGAACTACGGAAAAAAGCTAAGAATTTCAGAGCATGCTTCATCCTAGTTCTTCACTCAACATTAAAATGAAAAATGATCGATTATTGTGTGTTCTTAGTTGAAAAGCTGAAAAAGTTTGGTGCACCCTATTTTTTTTAAATCATGTCTTTCATAGTTAGCATGCTAAGCTTTTGCTTACAAATTTAGTATATGCTGTTGTGGAGTCCCAAGCAGAAAATTTTACGGACTGTTTCATACATGGTTTCTGTGAGCTTCTTTATTTGTTAAGATTTAGAAAAGTTCACTTGCCCTTTCTCAGACGTAATATTGTAGAACTGTATTTTATGTTATTTATTATTTTTCTTCAGTCCTAAACAGTTTATGGCAGAATACATTTTGAAGAACTATTTTAGATGCTAGGCTTATGTACTGTAATATGCTCTTAAAATTCAGTTTTTTGAAAGAAAGCCAAGCCTGCAAGCTAAATTCTGTGGGCTTTAGACAACTGTGTCAATGAAAACGTTACCTGTAGTTCTCATGTAACTACAGTGACCTCTGTGAAGCAGTATTTTATGTGCTGATAATTTGTATTTCCTTACTGGTATGTTCACTGTTCACAAAAACGTATGCATGTATATTAACAAATGATGTGCAGCTGAAGTTTTCTGCATGTCAAATAACAAGTCTAGTTAGAAAAAAAAAAAAAAAATTGCAAGTTGAATATAAGGTTTATCTGTTTGTTTTGTCTTAAACTAAAATTAGGAAGTACACTGATAAAAGTCCCAGTGATAAAAGTCCCTAGCTTCATTTTATCTGTATGTATGAGTAGCTCCTTTGGTTTCCAATTCTTAGTTTAATAGCATACACCACACAATCTGTACTTCTTTGTTTAAGTTTAGAAAAACAGTTAAACTTGTGCACTTTTCAAGTCAACCAGTCTTTGGAATCCTGAGAATCTGAAGAAATCAGATCAATGCCTTCAATGCCTTCAGTATCCTCATTGACGATGTTTGATTTCCTTATCAAGTTTAAGTCCTGACTTAAACTGACTTTAAAAGCAAAGAATGATTGCTTCCATTTGTGTCAAGAGCTGAAAAGCAGTGACGAAGAATGAGGTTCAAGGAAATCTAAATCGGGGTGGGGGGTTGTTGGATTTTTTTTTTCCTTGCAAGAGATGTGCATTGGGAAAGAAAACAACAGCTGCTAGCATGGAGCTGTGAGAGATTTTACAAAGCGAGATTTTAAAAAGCTGAGGTGAAGTAATGATTAGAAGTGCAATATGGAGCTGTAGTACAAGAAGTAAAACTGATGATACTGTACAAGACAAATATAATTTAGGCAGAAGCATGGGTCTAATTACTAGTCTCACTTGATAACTTAGAATTATCACCTGTAAAGGCTGATTCCTCACCAATTCTCTGGCTGCAGACAAAAATCCTCCTAAATGTTGGTGCTAAATTTACCATTTCTGTAGCATATGATTATCCAAAAAGATTTCTTGAAGCGATCTTTGTCTATATTCTTGTGAAAAGGGTCTAGATATATAGAACTACCCAAAGTGAAATGTATATAATGACCAGCACATTCCATAGAAGGCACCTAGAAAACCATTTTACATATTTAAGTATGCTTTTGAAAATTAATTAATTTCTTCTTGATTCCATGTAGTTTACATTGTAATGGAGCACGTGGATTAAAAAATGTGTTCTTACTACATCCTAAAAAATGAAACAGTGACATACTGGGTACTCAGCATGTATTTGTTGATAATCCAGTAAGATTTTTGGTGGAATGACTCTTGGTCACATAAATGTATGAGGAGCAAAAACACTACTCTGTTCTTAGCTGTGCTCTCTGCCTGGCAACCTGCCTCATCCTTTTAGGTGCTGTTCAGTGTAGAAGGTTTTCTAAATTTGTATTTTGAAGGGTAAGGTAGTTATAGCAGTAGAATTTATTATTTATACAGCTACCATGTGCATTTTCAATGCAAAGTCCTGATTTCTACTAAGTAAAGCCCTTCCGTCACACTAAAAATGCATTCTGAAGTCTCTGCACATTTACGGAACAGCATTTTTAACCACAGCTGATGACTGCGTTCAGTTTTCAGGGGGAAAAGATTGCCTAAAAATATAGACTCATAAATATAGTATTTATTGTAATATTTTCAGGTTTCTAAATAATTGGTGACCCTTTAAAAGGAAAACTCATCTCGTTCTACCCTACAAATTAGAAAGGGATGTACCATTATTTAATAACTGTGAACTTCTCTTTCACAAAGAGAATAACTCTTGGCCCATGTGTTTCACCTGCCTGTTCTCTCCTGAATGGTCTGCACCTGAAAGCTGGCAGCTGTGCTGTAACCCTCCTGTAGGAAGTGAGGTAACAGTGTCCATGCATTTCCTGGAGAAAAATATAGATTATATGTCTATTTAAAAAATCCTTGAAGATGAGGTTAGAGAGGAAGGATATCTTAGGTTACCTTTTGCATTTAAAGTGCTACAGGAAACACAAGAGGACTGGGTTCAGATCTCAGGTTCTTCTGTGGTAAGTCACTAGAAGCTTTAGGTATAAGGATGCTTAGATGCCTTGTCCCACCTAAATACTTTTAAGGGTATGGTTTCTAAATTCCCTTTTAGCAAGTAAATGAGGAATAATGATAATCTATCTTGTACTGTTTAGGCAGAGGGGGGTCTTTTCATCTATCTAGGTGTGTTTTGAAACATGATAGGTTTTCAGTTTGAGATTAGATAGCTCAGTGTAGGACTCAAAAGGTGTCTGTGTACACATGAACTGGATGTCAATGCTCTCACTGTAGTCAGTGGAGAACCACTTATTTCTCTCAGTGAAGCCTGGAGAGCAGTTCTGCTTACTCAGGTAAGCACTGGTGAATCACATCTTCCATCCCATAGAGTAGATGTCTTTTGTCTTCAGTAGGAATACAACTGTCTAATTCACAGGTAGATAAATCATGCATTGACATGCCTAAGTATGGTATACAGCTGAATCCCAGGCAAGCCATCTCAGTCTTAGAAGTGGTCTTATAGGGGTCAAACCAGGAGGTAATGAAGTTTGAAACAGGCGAGGCTTCCTAAACTAATAAATCGGCTCTTCCAGTAAAAAAAAAAAAAAAAAAGAAATCCTCTGAATCCCAGTCAGACCGGCAGAGTCTGTCCCCAGTCCTGTCAGGCTTAAACATTTCTGGAGGAATCCTAAGGAGAAAAGATCTTGTCAAATATTTTCTCTTACACAGAATTTGCTGTTTCTCCTGTTGTGTTCACAGAAATGCTGCACGGTGTTTCCCTTACAGCATTTAATTGCTTACTTCTTTTGTTGTTTTTTTTTTTTTCCTTAATCTCATTGCGTCCTACTTGGGAACGGCATAAAACTCGGTGTTTCAAGTATTTTAAGGGAATGGAAGGATGTTTTTTGCAAAAATTGAATAACAGTATTGAGTTTTTCAGTGAGAGTTAAAATATTGGGTAGAGAAAAAGATTATTTAATTACATATAATCACCTGTATTATGAGGGGGGATGTTGGGGTTTTGGTTTTTGTTTTCTAAAACAGAGCAACAGTTGTGCATGTGAAGTGGCCAGTGATGCAAACCTGTCCTGAACCTCTGAACTGCCTTAACAATGGTCTCATTAATTTAAGTACTGCTCAGTGTCGTATCTGCTTTTACATATCCGTATTAGTGGGTGAGGGGAAGGAAAATTGTTTTATTCATCTGACATAATTTAAAGATGAAATGTGAAGGTCTGTGACCTTGCTCTGAGACAGTAGGTCTATTATAACATATACAGAGAGGGCTTTTTTGTTTTGTTTTGTTTTCCAAAAGACCTTTGTTGGTTCTCTAGTACGACCAAGTCTGGTAAATGTGGAACTGTTTATAGGCTTTATTTTTGTTCATGATAAAAAACCTCTTCACATTAATGAGTCATTGGTGCCTCAGCATCTGCTCCCAAGACTGGGGAATTTAGGAAAGAAACTGAGGAGGAATATGTGGATAAAAATAAGTAAAATGTTAAGAGCAGAAATCTTCATGATGGGGAATGGACACGAAGGATGTTAGAACTGTCACAGGAACGTTCATTTAGTGGAGCAAAATGACAGATTACATCACAGATCTAATGAAGATACTTTTTCAGTAAACATTTTGAGAAACTAAAATGTGTGGTTTTTTGATCTTACTAATAACTGTTGTTAGAATAGAATATATTAAAAGCAAGTGTAAGAATTTCTTATTTTAAACAGATATTTTTATCACAGATTAGAATCAGTACCCTCTTACATGGAGCAATATCTTGTAAACTGTATCAGTCAGGTATCACACTGGTTTATGATAGCTGGGTTTTATATCAGGTCCTGCAGGTTAACCTCCTGTAATTTGTCTCACTTGAGTATACCACTTTTCTATAACTCCAGGAGAAATAAATTCTGTTCTTTTTCTCATGAACGTCCTGTTGCATATTGGCACAAACTAGATGCAGCCTGAGACACAGCTCAAAGGTTCTTCCTGCATTATAGCACCTAGCACTCTGAGGCTCTTAAAATTATTGGAGTGGGATGTTTATATGTCACTCTGTGCATTTTTGCTTGTATTTTAGGATGAGATTCTCCTCTGTATAGATGTTAGTAGTAGGTTTGTCTCTACTGGAGTCTGTACTGTAAGGAGAGTATGTGAGAAAGGCATCATAGTTAATCCAGTGAGAACAGGTTTCATAGCTAATAGGTGAAGAATGTGGGTTATGTATACAATTGTCATCTTGGTTTTGTTCATTTATTTTCTGGTAGCCCTAGCAGAGGGAGCACTTCCAATCTGGCTGCTATTTCTCTCAAAATGCTAGACAAAATACATCCTGATCAGTAGTCCAGCAAAACCAGGAAACAGTTCACAGATCTCTGGTGAATTTGTTGCACCTTCTGTCTGCAGATATACAGATAGTAGATGATGTTTGGGAACATCATTATCCATCAGAAATGTGTGAACTGACTGGTACTCATATCTGGACTGTCCATACAAATATTTCAATCCAAATGGATGGTTGAAGGCTGAAATAAGATTTGGTAAAGGGTGGTGAGACATTTACTAAGGAGAAATAGATGCTCCAGCAAAGATAGTAAGAGAAAAGAGGAAATCTACTTGGGACCAGAAATACAAGAAGATAAAAATACCTACCCAGTGTCAGCTAAAAGGTTACCTAGCCAGATGCTCTTTCTCCATTGCCATCTACCAATATATCTAAGAAGAGAAGAACTGGGTAACATGTAATGTATTTCTGTATTTGCGGTTCTTTTGTTATGTGGACTTCCATGGCTATTTCTTCCATAAAACCCTCTGATAATTTTTGAACTGATGCAGGCATCCTGTTGCAAAGAGTTTAGCGTCTTAAGTGCATGCTGCATAAAGAAACCATTTGTTTGTTGTATCTGCTGTCTCCTAGGTCCATCTTGTCTGTCCTAGGTTTTTTTCAGAGAGACAGTGAATAGTCATACCCTAGTCATCCTCCTCATGCATGATTTTAGAGAACTGCATTGTATCTCTGTCATTTATCACCTTTCTAGGCTGAAGAGTTCAGAAAGTGTCATCACAAAGCACTTAATCCAAATACTGTTAAGAACTGCTCCAACACTTCATTCGGCTATTTTAAGGTCAAAACATTGTCCCTGAGAACTCGATCACTGTTTGTAAAATTAGAATTGTTGTTTATTTTCCTCTATTAATCAGTTTACTTTTACCCACATTGAATGTCATCTGTGTTTTTATACTCATCACTCCGTACTGAGAGGCCTTCTTACAATTCTTCATTTGTGTTTATTACTGAAAGTGGTAAGAGTGAACAAGCTGTCCAGGAGTCAGTTCTTGGACAGATGTGAGAGCACACCTGAAGGCAGAACTAGAACTGAACAGGCAAGGGGGAAGGATTGTAGTTACAGCTGAAGCGAACTGCAAACAGTGTGGACAAACTCGGGCAGAGAGCTAGAGAAGTGGGAAAGACAGGTAGACAGCAGAGGTTGCAGACCAACTGCATGCAGAAGTGTGAGCTACAGTGTAAAACTCTATTATGAAGCCTGAGACAAAATGGAGTCAAATGCAGCTTTCCAGAAGTAGAAGTAATAAATGTCAGGAGGAAGGATCTCAGTGTTGCTTAATGGTATAAGCTTTTGTGGCATAGTTTTCCAACTATAGGTGCTATCATTGTATGATAATGTGTAAATTTTATTTATTGTGTAAAACTGGAACTATTCTTTCAGGATTTTAACTTTTCTGCACTTGCATATACAATCTCTGCTTATGCTATGTGCCATAAGAGATTAACACTTAGATTTGCCATAAGTACAGTTGGTAATGGAAAAAGAAAAAAAAAAACTGACAAAGATATCTCTATTAAAATCATGCCAGTCACACATAAATCTCTTATGGATGTGCATCTCCACTGGCTATTTCCTTACCTTTGCGTATGATTCATTATAAAGCAGAACAGGAATTATATGATTGTTAAGACAGAAGTGGAAAGAAAAGAAGAACATTAGAAAAAGTCATACATTCTTATTAATATATATTATGTGCTGCAATGAAATCATTTTTACCTAAGTATAAAATTACCTAGATAATAGATTTATGAACAGTAAGAAAAGATGGAAAATATGTTGTCTGTTGAAAACTTCTGTGAGAAGGGTAGGACTTGATAAAAATGCTCTTTATATTAAATTGTATGAAACTTTAAAATACTTCTAGCAACTTAAGTTTTATTTATTTTTTCCGATTATTTATTTAATTAGATAAAATCCATTGTAACAGCACATTTTATTTTCAGAAATAAGAAGTACAATCACCATTACATACAATCTGCTGTCAATATTATTTCACTTCTCTTGAATGTATGTCTCACAGGCTGGGACTCAATAAACCAAAAGCAGCAACTTCAGGCACACCTCAAAAAACTTTTTTCCCATACATTGGGAACCAGCACTAGGGCTTCTATGTTGTTGGGTTTTTTTTTTAATGCAATATGATATTCCAAACTCTAACAAACATAGCCAGAGATTAATGCAAACAACCTTTTTTTTTAAAAAAAAAAAAAAAAAAGTAATTTGCTCTCATAATGGTGGCTAATCTTTGTTCTTTTTTTTTTTTTTTTTTAGTAGTTTCATGGTATAAATGGCCACAAACTGTCTGAATTAAAATCATAGTATCATAGAAAGGTTTGAGTTGGAAGGGATCTTTAAAGATCATCTAGTCCAATTCCCCTGCTGTGGACAGAGTCATCTTCCACCAGATCAGGTTGCTCAAAGCTGCATCCAACCTGACCTTGAACACTTCCAATGATAGGGCATCCACAGCTTCTCTAGGCAATCAGTTCTAGTGTCTCACCACCTTCATTGTAAAACATATCTTACTTATGTCTAATCTAACTGTACCCTCTTTCAATTTGATAGAATCATAAATAATAATAAACCTTCCTTAGAACTAGAATATTCCCAGCTGTATACTACACAGAGTTTTACACTATTCTCCAAAGTCTCTGGTACTAACTACTGTGACAAAATATTGGAACAGATGTTCAGCTTTTTAGCCCAGCATGGTGTTTCCTGTACTCCCAGTTTCATTTTTAGACATTATTATCCATATTTTCAGACTTCAGAAATACATGGTTTTACTTGGGACTCCTTTAAGATTATTTTCTTTTTTTTTTCCCCTCACTTATTTTATCATTATTCTTCGTAAGCATTGCAGAACTTCAGTGCATTTTGAAATTACTCCTATCTTTTTCTCATTGTTTTCTTTATTGATTTCTTTATTTCCCCTTATGATGTCTCCCCTTTCTTTTTCACATATATGTGTCAACCACCTTCTCCCCTTGGACTCTTCACAGTTTCTCCTCTGTAGAAATACACCTCTGTCTCACACCACCATTTGTGCACACTTCTCTGATATTTCTGATTCTCTGCAGAGGTGGTTCTACATTATTCCACATTTCCTTGGAACAGAGGACAAGAGTAAACAAGGAGGAAAAGGAAGCCAGAGAGACTTTTCCTTTGAAATTCTTACCCTGAGATCTGTGGCTCTGAGTACCTTCCAGAAATGTGGTGAATGAGATGATAAGCATCTGTTCTACATGGCTTCTTTCCTACTCTTTTTTTTTTTATTATTATTTCTTTTATTATTTTTTTTTTCCCCATTGAATTTAAATATTTTTTTTTAAGTCATTACATTCTATACACTGTAGTTCATAAGTGCTTCTCTTAGACTAGTTTTATGCTGGAAACTGTATGAGTTTATGATCTGGACTGATACCATCTCTTGACACTCACTGACAGTAGTTCTGCAACACAATTGGAATAGCTTCAAAAAAATAGGTTTTAAGAAGGTAGTGCTTATGAATTATATTTTGAGGAACAGTATAGTTTATGGAGGAAACCAAGTGCTATTTGTCCATCAGCAGACATTCTTGCACAGATATGTGGTAGAGGTTGTTTCCTGGCAGTGGACTTCTCATGGAATTTACCTTGGAAAAATTAAGAATTCTAGTAGTTTCATGGTTAAAAATCTCTACATATTGTATAGGTTCTTTCTCTGCCATATGACAATATTGAAAATAAAGCTTCCCCAGAGTATATTTCCAAGTGGTCCTAATATAGTTAAATCCTGCAGATGGCTAGAGGCATATTCTTGATGCAAGCCCATCCTTGTGCTAAAATTAAAATCTCTGCTTTGAACGTTTAGCTGTATTGAAACTGTTCAAAGTGTATGTTATCAAACACACTTAACATAAGCAAATATACATCAATGGTCAAAGTATTTCTGTTGAAATTTTATAGAAGTGGCAGCCAGAAATTTCCTGATGTAGAAGTTTGTAGTTCAAGTCATTGAAGCTTGATATTACATTATTAAAGTGGAAATAAATATAATAAATAAAAATAGTAAATATAAGAAGTGTAAATAGAATGTGGTAGAAAATGTGACAAACTTAACAAATATAGCAATAAGCTCCTGTGCCAAATGTAGACCCTTAACATGAGAATGTGAATTTGTTTCTTAAGTTTAAAGATATTCCTGTTTTATTGTTGTGAGCTTGTACTAGCAGCCTATATCTAACCTATTGTTAAGCATGTTCTGACAAGAGTGTGCATACTGCAATGAAGTATAGTTGCTTTTCAGGTGTAGAATAAAGTATTTAGTATTTCCATATTTAGATACAGGACAATTTTTCAGTGACATGCCTTGTAATTGCTTAATCAGAAAGGTTATATAAAATAGTTTTAGCAGTAGGGGGGTTCTGATTAACTGATAATGGAGCAAACCCATATTGCAGACTATTTTTATAATTTTGCCTTGATTACCAAATATTAGCCTGAACTTTTTCAAGAAATATATCCAAGTTTCTAACTCTGATATTTATCCACACTATAGAAACACTGTGAGAAATGGCACTATTAGCCTTCCCATGCTGTTTTGCCAATTTGTTTCATCCCTGTTTAAGATTGTTCCACTTATCAGAAAATTGACCAATACTTGAGAGTGTGGAGCACTGCCAGCATAAAAGATGTTTAGGCTCTTGAAGTACAGTTTTGTTGTTCCTACATCCATAGACTGTATATATTTTGATGTACTGTAATCCAATAGCAGGTTTAGATAGGTCAGCCTTTAATCATGATTGATGTTTTATTTATATTGTATTTTCAAACACAAAGTTGTTTAAGAGTTTAGCTATGCACTTTGAAGCATATGCAAAAAACACTTTCCTGTAAAATAATCTATTCCCTTTCCTATTCCAAAAACTCCAATTTTGTAAAGAAAAGTGCTACTGTAGAGCACTTTTGGTGGTGGTGGTGGTGATTTTTTTACTGAAACAGACTTCATCTTTATTTTGGTCATCTCTCATTAAAAGTTTGAACAAGTATAAATAATCAGCTCCTCTTGAGAGAAAGCAGATATCACAGCAGCCTATGATTCAGTTTCTTAACAGTTTTAATGCTACAAAATTGTCATTAAATATGTATTTGTTTATCAATCTAAAATTTACTGATACCATTGAAAAGAAATTAGAATGGCCATGAGAGTAGTTCCTTAATCTTCTAAATGGACTCTTCTGCTATTTGCTGCTGTCTTGATAAGTAGATAAGCTTATCCTATTTGAAAGAGGAATGAAAATGGAAGATAAGAATTCAGAGATTTTTTTAATTAACAATATTAGGATATTTACTGAAATATCTTATGGAAATTTTAGTATCATTTCTCTTGATTTTTTATGTTTATATTTGGGTTGTATGTGTAAGAAAAGTTCTAATACTATTTTCTGTTCAATAAGAAATATAGCACATTTGAATAAAGACATGCAATCTAAACTATTTCATGGCTGGTAAAGTTGGTAAATCCTTTTGAAAATAACGAATAAAATTGTCTGTATCTACATCTATCTTCGTACTGGAAAAGTTGTCATCTTGGTTGCCCTTCTAGTGTTAAAAAGAAAAGATGTACTCAAATAGAAAAAGGAGGACAAAACTACATTTTTTGGCCTAATAGAATCTTACAGCGTTATTACAATGACAAGAAATACATCTACCATCAAAATCTCACCTGATAAATGTACTTAATCTTCTTAATTCTAGAAGGTTTTGATATATAAAACAAAATTTTCTAATAAATCTTGAGTGCACTGACAATGCTGGGTTTTGTTTTGCTGAACTAAAAATATATTAATTTGACACGATATATATTCTGAATGACTCTAAAAATATGTCTTTTTTATATTTGTGCAAGTCAAAGAATTTATTATATACAGTGCTAAAAAATCAATTTAAAGCATGTTCTTCAATAAAGAAAAGACACTTCATTTGAGGTAAAAAATAACTGAATTGCAATAGGAAGGGTTCTCGAAGATGCAAAGTCTTGTTGATCTTAGTAATAGCATCAAAAGAAATGACAAAATATATTTGTGAATTCTTACATCAGGTTGATTTTTTGTTTGGTTCGTTGTTTGTGTTTTGTTGGTGGTGGTTTTCATTTTGGGTTTGGGTTTTTTTTCCATTATTTATCGTTCCTGTGTAGAAAGCAGGAAAATAGCTGCCTTCAGATTTTCCAAAGGCATCAAAAAGGAATTCAGGACTTTGTTCTTGTGTCTTTGGAAATTAAAGGATTCTACATTTCTTCATATATATTGCATAAATAGAGCAGTTGATCCCAGGGCAGCACTTCAGTGTGCTAACTAATCTGCAGGTGAAGGAATGTACATCAGATCACTTCCACTCGCAGACTCTTGGAGTCTGGAAGCTAAACCTAATCTGAGCCCTCCTGGCTATAGGAGGTCTGTTGAGAACATGCCATTTATCCCAAAGTAGGTTCTCAAAAATTACTTCCAAACATTTTCAGATTTTCTGTGCAAAAACCTTTGAAAATTCCTGCAACTTTTTAATAAGAAATGTGTCACTTTCTTATTATTGCTCTATTCCCTACCCCGTGCAGTCTGCCAGGCTGGACATCCTTACACACCTCTGGTACTGTACCAGGAATTGCTGGCATTTCTCACAGGAGGTTTTTGGTAATGGGTGGTACTGTGGTGCCCCTTCTCCCTTTGTGACCTTAAGGACCATTAAGTGAACTTTCATGTGTAGTTTGAAATAAGTACCAAGGGTAGGAATTGTACTTTTGCTGACATATTTGACCATCATCTACATCTATGTTTCACTCTTCTCCACTTCTAACTCATGCAAACTTGGCTGTTTTCAAGTTCCAAACACACAGTGCTGTGTCTGTGTCAGTCAACAGTTTATATAAGTGGATGAACTGTGTTCATACTCTGATTGCAGAGTGTGAATAATGAATCCTAATTCAATAGTTTTTTTTCTCGGGTTGTTTGGGGGGGGGGTTGTTTTGTTGGGGTTCTTGTTGTTGGGGATTTTTTTTAGTTTAGCTTTTTTTTTTTTTTTTTTGGTTATAGAATAATAATTACTCATGAGAATTCAACAAAACTGCACATACATATTTGAAACAGTACTGCTGGTGTCCTGATTGTGTTTAACAGTATACTACAGTAAATCTGGTAAAACAGAAGTGCAGTCTTTATGTATTTAAGAAGAAAAAAGTGTAATCTCTGCATGCTGTCATGGTAAACTAAGCAATTTACTGGCTTTATATCCAGTTTTACTTTTCTGTAGAATCTGTTAATGAACTTCAAGATGAAAGTCCTATCACCCATTGAAAATGTGTCTATGAGTTAATTAGCTGGTAATACAGCTCTTCTACTGCAATATATCTAAAAATTATTAGATCTATATTTTTTATTTTCTTCAAATATCTCATCTGTCATCATGAAAAATAAGCATTTACTTTTACCTTCAGCTAACTTAAAAGAAACTACATTTTTTCTTGGCTCTTCATCATGGTGTGAGTGCCCTGCTTGCACATTCTAGTACTCTGCAGGATAGAGATTTTAACCATGAATCAGAAACCGTATAGTAGGTATAAGACATGAAATAAAACCAATATATTTTTCTAAGGCATGTCACTGGTTAAGTGACAAAAAGTATTCTGATAGTAACTGAAAAAGAAAAGTCAAAGGTACATTTGAACCTGTCAGTTCAACACATTCATGTTATCCCTTTAGGGGATATCATACAACTTGACACCAACATTTAAGCTTTGAAAATTATGAGCTCATCTATTTCAAATGGGATGTCACATGTTCCCAAGCCTTTGCCATTACTTATAATGGAAGACAGGATGATCACTTTTGTCACATATTGATAGTGAATAAGATCTTTCTTTTTTCTTTTTTTCTTATTTCAGAATGAAGAACAAATTTTGGTATTTTGAATTTGGCACTTCGGAAACTTTCTCAGCCACCTGTAAGAAGCTGCATGAATCTGTAGAAATAGAAGTAAGAAACTAATTGTTACCTTTATCCTCGAAATGTTACTAGTTTGGCTGAAATTCAGGGAGCAAGGGTGCAGAGTGCCTGAATCCAACAAGGCAAAGTGGTACACATCCTTTTGACCCTATATTCTAAAATATTATTTTTATCATGTCTATTTGTAGTGTAGCCCTGCACACTGGAACAAAGTTCAGTTTGATGATTAGTGAAGTCTTAATACAGTAGACGAGGTCAAGAGGTGAAATATAACATTAGAAATCAATAGAGAGTGTGGCTAGGTCAGATGGAACAATGAAAGACTGTCAGAGGGAGTGAGAGCTGCTGCAGGATTAAAATAAAAAAAAAAAATCTTATTATTTCTAGGTCCCAAGTTTTTTTAACCTTTAAAACTCAATTCTCTAAAATTGTACTTACTTTCCTGAATAAAGGTTAAAGAATATATATTTTTTTGAATCATTCTCCTTCATTAACTAGCTTTTCTCTCTGCACAAGGGATCATCTTTCCATTATACATTGAACATTAACTGAAAAGACACAGGATAGTTACAAAATAGGAATTTAAAATAATGTGCAACTGCTGCTTTGATGGTTGATAGAATAAATGGCTACATTACATAAACTGTTTGGGGGGCTGATAGTTATAAATAAGTAAATGAAAAACATGAAATGAGTGAAGATACAAACCTGAGAATTTAAGTTAGATAATGAAATCATTTCTCAAGAGGATTATGGTACCTTTCCTTTCCAATAGTAATGAGAAAATGCATGTCAATGGAATATTTGTATAATAGCATGAGGCAAGCAGAAAGATATGGTGAGAGCTATGAGAATCTGGTCAAAGCCTCCTGAAAGGCAAAGTCTGAAATGATCTGAAGGGACAATGGATCTGGGTGCATAGAATACTGAGACAGTAACTGTAAGACCGGTTGTGCCAGACTTGTCTGTTATGCTTTATGTTTCTTTTTAAAGTGGAAACATGTACCACAAATGTTAGATTAAAAAAAATATTAAAAAAAAAAAACAAAACCAAACCACAACCAACTAACAACAAATAAACTAATAAAAAGTCTGCAAAAAATTTAACCACAAAAAAACCTTACTTCCCAAGACTGTGCTTCACACATTCTGGTTTAAGTACATGTAGCCTGGAAAATATTTGATTAGTTACTGAAAAAAAATGCTTACCTAGGCTGATTTGATTTGAATATACTGCAAGTTAAATGTACCTTCTGATTAAATACTAATTGAAGAGCAGAGTTTCCCAAAAAAATTTTTCTAACTGGCAAAAATCTTACATAGCCTGATACAAGATCATAAGCCATCTAATTGTAACCATTGAATGAGTGCTGAAACAGTAACATTCCAAAGCAAACAAGTATGCATACAAGGTTGTGATGCTGCTGATACCAGTTGTTTCATTATTACCAATTCATATCAATAGCATTATTATTACTAAAAAAGTATTACATTGCCAGTATATGAGACATGATTGTTAATATTCACTTCATCTATCCTGGTCATTATCATTAGTCCTACAATTAGGAACAAAAAGCATAGGGGAAATCGTTTCCAAAATGGTTACACAAGAAGTGTTAGGAGGTAGTTATTTATAGATTTATTTACAAGGAGTAAATTACATTTAAAGGGACAGTGCTTGCCAGTATGCTTGTGTCTAATTTTCCTTGTTTGAACATTATAAACACTTGGGAGTAGTGCTGTTTTCATCTGATTTTTAACCTGCTGCCCCTTGCTTGGGGATGTTGCTGTAAATGAGAGCTTGATGTATGATAACCACATTTCACTCCAAATAAAATGCACAAAGAAGGCATCTGCTCTACAGCCAAATTTTGAATGAACAAAGCTGATAAATACTAAGGATCTGTATCACTGAGCTGGGAGATGGTGATAAAACATACTGTGGGCAAATATTTGTTCAACCCTGTATTTTAAGCTTGGCTTTCATGATACACATTTATGTCTCATGGTCTGTGTATTTTCTTCTTTGTAAGATGAAGAACAAAGCTTGGACACTAAATTCTTATATTGTCCAGAACAAGATGTGGTTTTAATTCCAAACTGAAATTCAAGAAGCTGAGGAGAGAAACATAGGTTCTAAAGTGGGGGAAAAAAACATAACTAGAGCAAAAGTAGGGATTTCTTTTTAATAATAATGTGTCAGAAAAGGAGCCTTAAGATTTTACAGTTTAGAGAACTTACATTTTTTTTTCCACTTCAGAAAAAAAGAAAGGTGTGTGAAGGATATTTAATGAGAGGAGGCATAGATTCAGTGGAAGTGAGGATGGCATGGTCCATACCTGCAACGCTGTAACAGCATCGTGAGACCAAAGGAAGCTTCCTATACCACCTGCTATTAATGGGTGGGGGAAAGGAGTTTAAATGATCATGTAGTATTTCATGATACTGTACTTGGTTACATAGCAAAGCCTTAATCTCAGCTGTTTTCAGGCATGGATATGTATGTTCTCAATTTAGAGATGATTTGAAAATGTTTCATATAATGAATGAAGTGTAAAAGTTAATGCCCATAAGGAGACTGAGGTCAGGAAAACAGAAAAACAGAGCTAGGAGTGCTAGTGTTTATTTCTTGTTTAGGTAAGCATGCTCCACATTTTAAAAGTATGCTTTTATTTTTAGAAGCACTGTTGTGTTACTTGAATTATTTTTTTTTTTTTAGAAAAGGAGCAGAACACATCTGTGTTTTATCGTTACAGCATATGAATGTGTTAGGACTACATAGAGCTACCTGTAGCGTAAACTTCTTGTCTGCATGAACAAAAGGAGTCCTCCTTTACTAATTCAGAAAGTTCCTCATCACTGTGGGATTCTGAGGCCTAGTCAAATAATTGTCTTAGTGTACTACCTGCTGTGTTCAATATTGAGTGAAAATGGAAGCCAGACCCTGTGCCATCCTATTTCGCAATTCTTCTTTTATTTAAATAATTCCAGTCAGTTTGGGGGACGCCAGACCTTTATAAATTAACAGCAGGGAAATACCAAAGGTGTCAGATTGCATATTTATCATCTTTCTCGTGTAATACTTAAATATGTATTAAGAAGTGACTGACATAAATTAGGCAGATTTCAGAAGCCACAGGCCGTGGCTTGTAGAGGACCCCCTTCTGCTTGACATTTCATCCTTGTCAAAGATCAAATTATTTTAATTTAGGCTGCAAATTATAAGAAATGAAGACTTCTTTGTGGGAATTCCCTGTGGTAATCTGACTTTTGTTGTTACTGCTGCTTGTCAGTGTGCAAAAGATATAATATGCATGCAAATAAGGTTAAAAAATATGTACTATCTAATTATCCAGCCAGTACATTCCACTTGAAGACAGTGGGAGGCCTGACACACAGTATGTGTTTGATTCATTGAGGCCTGCAGGGTATTTACACAAGATTACTTTTAATTATGAAATTAATATCTGTTTATCTAGAATGTATAGCAGTAAGTGAGCATACACATGAGCAGAATTTTTAGTAAAATAAATCATCTTAATATTTAATACATAGAAAATATAGGGGAAATCACAAAGTTGCTTCCAAAATAACAGTGAAGACCCAGGTCTTTTTTCTTGTAAGGAGTGTGATTAAAAAGTTATACTTTCAATTACAGTAGTTACCACAACTGCCAAACCACTTCCAGATATGTCTTTTGACTTTAAATGTTTTCCTATATGAATATAATCCACAGATTTAAAATCTAATTCTTGAAGAGCAAATATGAAATGGAAATCTTAATGTTGAAAATGTTCTCTCTCCAGATCTATGCTCTTCTTTGAAGAATTAAGATTAGAGAATACTTGATAATAGATTTCTGTTTCGTGATCTCTGAAAGTTTTCGGGTAAACAAATAATTATGTGCAGTTCTTTTTGAGTTGTACTTTGCTTTTCTTCTTCAAAGCTGTGATAAAGGTTTAGGAATAGAGGAAAAAATGCCAGTGACCCACAGAGCAGCAAGCTTCAAGGTGTTGGTGGACTATTACTGAAGCATGGTTGATTATTTTTCCAGTTTTCTTTCTGAAAAAGAAAATTTTTTTATACAATATTTATATGGAATTATAAAATAAGACCCTTAATCAGTTTTAAATGCATGACTGGACCCTCTACTGGCTTGTAGAATATTGCAGGAGTAGAATCTCATGTTGCAAATATGTGCTGCTATACACTGTAAGGTCCGTGTGACTTGCCAGGATATCTATATACTCTAGCTATATTGAGAGGCATGAAGCTTATCTACCTCTAGCCAAGGTACAAGTATAGAAATCCTTAGAACTCTGGCTGGTTCAGGTTATTAATAAGTAGAACTGGATGCTTTGCCTTTTACCTGCAGGTTCAATTGAGTAATCTGAAGTTGGGTTCTTCTTTTCTTCTGTGGAGGTTCTTCTAACATCAGTTAGGAGCTTCTCCTGATCCTAAAATAATGTGAGTAGGGACGATGACTTAGCCTGAGGCTAGGTGTGTCCTATCAAGTTTAGGTGCATCTCATCCAAGGTGCCAGGTGAACTGTGTTTGCAAATGTAGGCTTCTGCCACCTGAGAAAGCTGGTTTGTCACTGAACAGACTGAACCATTCTGCTGAAGTGAAAATTATGGTTCCTTTATAGACTATAATTTGAAGCCAGATTTAGCAAAGCAATGTAAGTTGATAAAATGCCTCAATGTCCAGTTTTGCTGCAGGAAGCAGGATGAATACGCTGAGGTACCGATGCCTCTTTAGCTCCATATCCTGCGTTTCCCTTTGTCAATGATGCGTATTTCAGTGAACTGGCTGATGGAGGTTCTGGGATAAGAAATGCTGTAGCTGCATCAGCATTTCACTGTACCCAGTTTTACTAAATTTATCTCCCAGTAGGAGTTATTTGTCAGGCATAGCCCTATGCTAAGTGCCAGTTGTGCCTTTGGATTGAAACTAACATCTGTGTGATATTCTGTGTTCTCCAGGCCTCCTTAGACCCTTTTCCATGAAGCTGTATATGCTCTGTATGCAGGGACTTTTACATTTAGTGGAAGGGACTCAGGCGTTATAATGACAAGTATCACTGCAAAATCTAGACAGGCAGTTTAGCTGGAACTGGCAAAAAACCCTCCAGTTACTGCTATAGAAAATTTTGTAGTATAAACATTTTTCTACTAATAACTGTAGTGAAGCTAGAAATACATTTCACTGGGGTCAATGAATAGGTATTAGACAACAAGTCCCTACCAAATGGTCCCACACTTAAGCAATCAAGAACTGAATAGGAGTCATGTTTTGCCTTCTGAATGAGAATCTATTCCTATCTCATATCACCTTTCACAATATAAGTGTATAAGTTAGAAGTAAACATTGAATGAACCATTAACATTATTAAGAATGATGAACTGTTGAAGAAAAATATCTGATAGGTAGAACTTTCTGATTTTTCTTTCTCTTTTGCTGCTTTCTTTCTCTTGCTCTCTCTTTTTTTTTTTTTTTTTTCCCTTTCATTTTTTCTTCCTGCTAATCAGTGTGATGGAATTCAGCTAGACTTAATCAATATTTCTCTGGAAGGAATTGCCATTCTGAACATCCCAAGCATGCATGGTGGATCGAATCTTTGGGGAGAGACAAAGAAAAGACGTAGCCACCGTCGGACAGAAAAGAAGAGGTCGGATAAAAGAACCACTGTCACAGATGCCAAGGAATTGAAGTTTGTATGCCAAGGTAAGCTTACAGATTAATATAGGCCATCTGGCTCCATACAGTCAACTCAGTTGTGTAATTGCCCTTGTATTACCTCTTGTCAAGAAAAATGAAAGACAGTTCTTAGCTATTTCTTTTTTTTTGCACATTTAGCTTTTCTGATGGGAAGCACTGGAGCAAAGGCATAAACAAAGACGTGCTGACAATTACAATCTATATACTTGCGAGCATACCTCAGATGTTACCTGTTAAGCAGACTAAGCACACCATGTGGCACTGTTTGCTACTATTATTATTCAGTCTAGAAGTACTTGGATTTTTTGGAGTCAGAAAATGCTTCTGACTTTATAATGCTTCTTAATGTCAGTGTGCATAAAACCTAGGGATAATCATGCCCTGTTTCTAAAATCTTTGTCCAGCGGCTGTGGAAAATTACTTCAGAGTAGTAAGAACAAGCTCTCTATATGTTTTATGTTACTATACTGTGGTGCTCTATGCAATCCTTGAATGCATATTCTGTAGATTGCTTTGCATGGGCATGATCTGTCAATTCAGGGCTCATCTACTTTCCTGGTGACTAGATGCTCCATAAACTTTATTATTAATCACAACTCTTGAAAAAACCTAAAGTAATCTCTATTCTACTTTATAGAATCTGAACACTATGCATTGTAACACATTGCCTGGTATCAGAAGTTCTAATGCTTATCGAACATCATTCTGTTCACACCAGTGGATTTACAGACTAGACTTTGAAAACGTTTTGTTTAGTTTTCTCTCTTTTTATCCTATGGAAAAGAGTATCTTGCTTCAGAGTATCTTCTTGCATCTCCTCCTTATTCAGACTGAATAAAGATCGGGACTTTAATTGTCTTATATTATTGTAGTCCTTTTACCAGTTTTGTATATCCTCTGTTTTACATTTCATCACTAGTAATTTTCATGTCACTAGTTATATCTTAGTTGCTTAATATGTGGTGTTGTTTTAATCCAGCTAAGTTAGCTGAATGACAGAAGTTTAGCACTAAAGTAGTCTTCTATAGTTTGAAGGTTGCAGTGTATATTAGGACTCAAAATTTCTGTGTGTTTTAGCAGTTTGACATATATTCTCAGTTTGTCAAAGTAACTTATCATTGCACTCTGTCAAATGAAGTCTTATCAGCTACTAAGTCTCTGAATACACTACAATTTCTGTATTATGTCCTGATGTTCAAGAGATGGAGACAGGCTATTGGGTAATGGACTTGCCAAAATCTTTTCTTTTCTCTTGCTTCTGAACACAGGGAGACAGAACATTTCACTCTTGTTGATAGTAGTGAAACAGCATGTTATAACCTCTTTAATTTTTGAATCTATGTATGTATTTGATACACACAAACTATTGACTATTTAGAAGAGTATTAGAAGTGTATTAGAAGAGCATTTCTTATACTCCATCTCACTTTTCCTGAACAGGAGAAAATATAAAGACTGAACAGAAAGTGCTCATAATGGAGACAATCACCTTACATCAGAAAAACTAGTCTCAGAACTTCATTTCTAATCACATTATGTGCACTGTGGATGGAAGTAGCTTCAAACAAAAGACAGTTTCAAAGCAGAGATTCACTTGTCAATATTATAAGCTAGAGCACTTCTATCTTGTCACTGAGTACATGGATAGTACTATTGGATGCATCTACAGTAACATTTTAGTGTTTTAACAGGAGTCTGTTTCTTGGATTTCCAAGTTGTCCACATTTATTACATTCCACTTTGCAACATTAACTTTATCATGAAAACATAAAAACCTGAACTGAACTGTAGTATTCGAAGTCTGAGCCCTTAAATAGGATACTTTCATTGACTAGTGAAAGCTTTCTCCTCACTCTGGGTAGTTTGTTGCCCCTGAGCACATTGCTTTGCTTCTCTCAGAACCAGGAGAACTTTTCAAACTTCCCAAGAAGAAACCTCTGTGAGGTTCTGCTGCTGTCCTCTCCCTGTTCTGCGTGTCACCTAACATGAGCCATGTACATGCAACATGGTCATCACTGCAGGAAAAAGGGTCAAAGTTCTGCCAAATCTTTTTTCTTTCTTATATATCTGTACGGCTTGGGAAAGGTATATTCCTGTGAGCCTAGTCCCTTCTTTTTTTTCCCTCTATTTACTGTTGTCATCTCTTGATGTAAAAAGGCTTATATTTTCTTTGACATGCCCATTTTACACCTCTGCATACTCTCATAGCCAGACCACAATTTGGACTTAAAGTAATCAAACAGATGTCTGCTTGGAAAACAATCTGATTATATGCACGTAGTCTGAAAAACAATATATTCAAGTGTAGCAATTTAAAATGTGCACTACTTAAATACTTTGTCTGCTTATCTCATTTGGAGTTGTGCATGTACACTAAAGAGCAAAATATGGTATTGATGGCATATAGGTATGTGTGTCTGTGTGTATATCGTATCTCTAACTAGTAACTGTCTTTAATATTTTCATATAAAACATACATGAAAATAGATTTGTCTGCTTAATTTATAAGCCGCTGGAAAGAAAACCTTATTTAGCTGTAATGTACTGAATAATATACTACTCTTTCTAATGGAAAAAAAGAGAAAAGTACAGTTTTCATTTCAGTTCCTGTGTTGAAGTATAGAGCATAGAGGGTCTTTCAACAAATAATGTTAGGGTAAGAAGCTGATTATTTTTTGTCTAATATAATTTCATTTTAATTTCTCATTTATCATTTCTATTGTAGAAAATCAGTGCATTAGGAAATATATGACTACAGATACATGTGACAATTTGTGAAAGCAGATGATTTCATTAGCATTTTGCCTTTATGAATCTGACACAATGTTTCCAATTGTTGTTTTGTTTTAAAATCTTCTAGTATAAATATATCTACGATATATCTATCCACAGTGGTTTTTTTTTTTCCTTGTATAGATTTCACATGTGACTGTGAACTATCCTTGAACATTATTTGCACATGATTTTTGTTTGAATATACACAGATATTGATAAATGCCCAAAATCAGTTCTTTAAAAAGATTAACATACTGCATAGAAACTAAAGTATGTGTTGAGAAACAAATGTAAATAACTCAGCTACTTGTTGTTTGGAAATTACATCCAAAACATAAGTTGAATCATGACAACATATCTTAACATGAAATACATACTATTTATGTTAAGTTTTAAACAGCAAACTTTTCTTGCTTATAGAGATACTAGACAAAATGTTGAACTCTTTTGTGAAAAAAAGAAAATAATTCTTTTTAAAAACTCTCTAGTAAACTTTTTGCTGAGTGGAGTAGGATTCCTTTGCAGTGCGCGTTGTTGTGCTTGAATTGCTTTCATTTCTAAAGTTCAGTTTACAGCCCTGTCCTGAAACGGAATCTCTTTTAAATTAAGTTTAAATTCTCTTAAAGCTTTATTGCAAACATATACTTAACTTGGTTTTCCACGAGCGGTTCCAGTCACTTCAATGGACTCATTCCTGAAGACTTTCTCTATGAACTATTAATGGATGAAACCTTTAGACTATAAATATTTCAGTGCAATACTTTATGCCTATTTATTTTGTACGTCACCAGGCACACTGATACTTAACCAACTACTTATCAAGTTGATCTGCACATCTTGTTAAGAGCTGCAGTGAGCTATTAGCAACATGCCAGACTACTAGACTAATTCAAAACAAAGTTTGTTCATGTTACAGCTCCTAGGCATAAACCAGGCTTACCAATATGATTCAGTAATTCCATGTGGAAGTCTCTGTTAATAACTACATTATGACTTTCTGAATGGAAATGCAGAAGTTTCGGAAATCGCATGATGTGTATACAGACAGTTCACTACAGTTAAAAGCAGGGTACCTGCAGGGAGTGTGAATGCCTTAAACCACTTCAAAATATCTATATATGGTAAGAGAGGAGAAAATACTCTTCTTATTAGGTGTCAGCTCTGCAGGGGAGCAGGATAATCTTATCCCAAGCTTCCTATAGCCAGGGGATACTTGATGAGTTCTCTAAACAACTTACAAACTTTGTGGACTGGTAGACTGATTTAATTTGTGGAGATCTTTCTTAAACTACACTCTGGCCAGGTGACTTCTCCTTGCTGTTTATAATTCTATAATTTAACATTTTGACAAGTTATGAATTTTGAGATCTCAATGAATTGATTTAATCAGTTGAAAAGGTTAGAAATTGTTCTCTATATACACAGTAAATATGCTGTATACACTGAGTACACATAGGGTATATTACTTATCAGTAGACTTTAGGTTATTTATGACACCATATAAGGCATACATAATGAACTCTGTAATAATATTTTTATTAAGTGCTATGGATAATGTGATGTCTAGATAAAGTAATCCCCCTTATTTTGTATCTTATTTATATGGGTTTAGGCATTAACACATTACCAGAGAGAAAAATAACTAATTACAGCTATTTCATAGCTTGTCTATGTTAAGATATTCAGCATAGGGAAACAGTGTTGTTTAGACAGAGTATCTAAGTAAAGTCATTTAATTGTTGTCTCAACAATCCTAATGAGGTATTTTTGTGCACACACATATATATATATAGTTTGATAAAAGCAAATAGTAGTAATATAGTAAAGTTCTACCAGTTTTTCTAATCAGAGTTGTAGGTTATTTGTTTTACAAGAAAGAGAGAAGGAGGTAAATTAACTCGAATTGATCAGTATCTGTTTAAGAACTTGAGGTAATACATTTGGTATTCAGAATTCAAGGAAGCAGAAATCTGCTTAACTCATGAAAACCAGTGACTAAATCATTAAACGTCAAAGGAAATAATAATTACACGCTGTTCTGAGCTAGGCTCAGACTCACTAGAATAGATAACAGGGATGTATAAAGACCTTCTTGCATTTCAGAAAGGACCATAAAAGGTTGGCAAGCTTTCTCAGGAACTGCCTACACAAACTGAGGTATATGTCTGTATCCGAAACAGAGATACAAGCAGGGCATATATGTTGGAAATACCCTCCTGGGTAATACACACAGACGTTTATATTTCTGTGAAAAGTAACAGGAAAAGAACAGTGAACCTGAAAAATGAGGAATAACAAACACAGTAATAGAAGATCTGTTGAGGAATTTCTTAGAAAAAGTGAAGAAGAAGATAGCTTTCTCAGCCAAATTCTGACTATAAAACTGTTAGATAAGCAAAGAGACTGCCTTCTGTTCAAGTATTCACACGTTTAAGAAAAAAGGTCTTTTGTCTGTAATACTAAGGAAGAAGTATGAAACAGCTAACGTTGGTGTTCTTTTCCTAATGAAAGCCACTAAATAAGACCTGCAATTTGTCTAACACACAGATCAGAAAAAGTAAGAAAACAGGTTTCCTTAAAAAGCAGTAAGCTAAGTTAAATTTTAAAAGGTTATGGCAGATTGTGTCATTCCCCAAAAAAGTTAAAAAGGAAGGAGGATTAATATGTGTCCTTGTCTGCCTGTTTCACTAGGACTAATCATTGATGCTGTATGTCAAAGCATTAAGTGTCTGAAGTTTGGAAAAATACATTATTATTTCAATGTAAACTAGTATAAAACTCGCGTGGAACTCAGTTCTAGGGTGTAAATTTAGGAAACATACATGTGATGAGTTATAGTGTTACATGAATCTAAAATGCTTTGACCGTTTCACTCAGAAATCCACTCCATTTAGTTATATACCTCAATTTCTTCTCTTGGAAAAAAACCTCAAAATTATCCTTATATGAAATTTTAATTTGTTTCCTAAATTTTAATTGCTCTGAAAATAGCAGCATATTTTATGGGGATTGGCACTTTCTGTCCTTGATTGAAACTAGCAGGGCAGAGAAATCCCCTAAGTAAATAGCAAAAGTTAACCCTTCTGATCCAGATACTTCTTCAAAGTTTAAACATTAGAAAAAAAAAATAGATGTATACGAACTGTATTTTTTTTCCTGTCCAAGCATACAACATAGTTATTCTGAACATCTTAACACATACATTGAAGTTTTAACCTAAATTTCACATATTTGCATAAAATTTCTTGGCACAATTATTATAGTGTGTGTTGTTTACAGTAAAGGAAATCCTTGTGGGGCTTGTTGAAGTTAGGGTGACATTAATTTCAGTGTTTAAAAATCAACCCTCTGCTCAGTATATAGTCACCTCAAGAAAAGTGTTTGTCCTGTGCTCAAATAAGAGTCTAAGGTAGGCAGAATAAAATGCTTCCTGGAGGTGACTCTCTCTCCATTTGTTTTAAGTGAAGCCTAAGTAATAGGCCAGGTTAGACACCTCACTCCCACCTGACTAGGGATTGAGATTAATTTCTGTCTGTGCTGCATGTGGCAACAGCTCGTTAAATACAAGAACAGTCCCTGGAACATAGAGTCATAGAATGGCAGTGGTTGGAAGGGACCTCTGGAGATCATCAAGTCCAAACCCCCTGCCAATGCGGGAACACCCAGCGCATGCCACACAGGAACAGATCCAGGTGGGTCTTGCAAATCTCTAGAGAAGGAGACTCCACAACCTCTCTGGGCAGCCTGTTCCAGTGCTCTGTCACTCTCACAGTGAAGAAGTTTTTCCTCATGTTGAGGTGGAACTTCCTGTGTTTCACCTTGCTACCATTACCTCTTGTCCTATCATAGGGCACAACTGCAGACTAGACCCTTCTACTTGACATCCACCCTTCAGATATTTGTAAACATTAATAAGATCTCCCTATGGATGGGAACCAGATACTGCTCTGCCAGAAAAGCAGATAAGCCTTGTTGAGCTGAACCATGCTCTCTTTTATGGATCTGGTGCTGATGTGTCCCGCATCTTTCATGGACACTCTAGTCACTAATCTACTGAGCAGAAAGAACCATGGTAGAAGATCTGTCTTTCCATTGTGTGCAGACCCTGCTTGGAGTATAGCTTTCAGATGATGGGGACTTGAGCAGGGGAACACCTGTTTGGGGTGTTATAGTATAAGCAGTGCTGGGAAATAGTGTAGCATTCAGTGGTGCTACTATCTGTCTCATCTTTGGTTTGGACACCCTTATTTTGTCACCTATTAAAATTTTAATGGTATTCTGAATATCTGGTTTCCTTTACATGCATTTATGTTGCAGCACTCGGCCATTGTGCGTTGCCCCTTCTATCTGCTGAACAGCAGTAACTGGCCACAGTGCCAGGCATTTTCTCGACGTATCAAGGAAGAATTTAATAGGCAGCGGGAGCTGCTGTCTCACTAAAGGCAGCTGCACAGTGTAGCTCATCAGTGTATGAGGTGAGGTTGCAAATTCAACTAGGGCAAGGAACCCTTGCCTATTTGTCCCTGTGGAAGCACCTGTTCTTGTAAATCCAGGGTGTAACTGAGAAGTTACTTCTACTGATAGAGTAGTTCCCATTTTTTGGTCATTCTTCTAGAAGTTGTGGAGAATTGTGGTTCATACTGTGATGTGGTACCACTAATCATCAGTTTCTTCTTTCTGTGGAGGCAGTGATTTCAGAAGGGTGAAAGGAAGGAATGTCACAGTTTGTCCACATTAACCAAATCCCGTGGGTTTTTTTTGGTTTTGTTTTACTTTTAAGGTTGTGAGTTTAGACATGATGTAGAGGTGAGAAAGGTGATGAGGTACTCAACATGACAAAGTGGTGTCACTGGTATTTTTCCTAACTCAGAGCCTAGATTTTGGATTACTTTATGAGGGATGGATTGGTATTCAAATGTCTTTGTCCCATATTAGCTACTGAAGATTGTGTGGCTTGATTCTTACTTCATGTGCACGTTCACAGGAATGACAGGGTAAATGGCACACTCTCCTAGCCACTCTAGTTAAATTGTGCATTGCACCCGTTATTTTGTAGGATCTGAAAGGCAAAGGTTCATTTGACCAAGCTCTTCAAGACAGCACTGTTTTCCTAATAAGATAATGTGGGCTGGATAATCATGATTTGATAATGCTATTAAAAAGTGTTTTCCTATCTTTTGCTCAACCAATAGCAAATCTTTAGGGTGCACTCTTCTAGATACCTTTATTACTCAAGAGTGCCATGTTGTGTTCAGCAAAAACCTTACTCATAAAAGTAGGCCCATCAGCCTGAGAATGGAGTCTATAATTTCTTAAATAGTTTGAATCTTTTAGAAATATACATACAATTCCTTGTTGTGTGAAATACTGATTTTACTGTTATTAGGAAGTAGTAGGATCCTGAAAAATGTCTTGATAGTCTGATTTGGTTTTATATTTATAAAGCATGTATATATGTTTCTGTGCAATATAGATCATAGTAGAAAAACAATTTCCTTTTATTTACAAGGCAGTTGAGATTGTCATTGTATTATACCTTTTGGTGCACAGAATGTTCATTTTCTTTCAAACATTATTCATTGAAAGAGGATAATTATGGTGTATTTCACAGACTGCCAGAAGGAAAATGTATCTTTGAAAAGTTTCATTTCCCTTAAGTTGCTCATTTTCTATAGGAAGACAGAGCTATTAAGTAACATACCCATGACAAAGATAGATTAAAATGGCATAAAGGACTATCTTATCTCTAAGTACAGGGATTTACACGTATAACTCCTATGACATTAAATGCAGTAGGTGAAATTAGCTATTGTATAAAAAAAGCCCCAGCAAATTGGTTTGTACAGAGAACAAGGTGACGGTGGGAGGGATGGCACGTTAAATAGCAAGTGAAAAGTATTGTTTTAGGATATACCTAAAATGTAGCATGCAGATAATCAAACCAAGTTCTGTGCCAGCAGCATTAGTGCAGTATTCTGCAGTGACTCCCTTTGGCTGCTAAATAGTGGAAACATCACCTTGATGTGACTAAGCTTCTTGTATTCAGACAGCTCCTTGAAGCAGCTCAGGTTCCTCTACAGGGTTCAAGGTAAATGAAGCCTGGGTTTGTCTGACATGAAACAAAAATAGGCCCTTATCTACACCTTGTGCAGGTCTGGTGGCATAGATCAACACAGGTGTCTGCAGAAGGTGCATATGACCTGTTCCACAGTACTCCCAGTGTTTAACTCTGCTTTGCTGGGAGCTGATGACTCTTGCACCTTATTAGCTCAGGTAAATGAGTACTTACCTGTATGACAACCGTTAGTTAAGATGTGGTAAATGAATATCCAAAGACTTTGAAATATTTTTTTTCCATACTCACTGCAGAAGTAGTACCAAGTACCATTTTTTATTGTAGCAAAACTGACCTGCTCACTTGGTTGCTTTTTTTTTTTTTTCTTCTTCCCATTTCTAGTACTGAATGCAACAGCTTTGCTGGTATTTATCTATTTCACTTGAAAATAAACCTTACGGGATATAAAGCTCTTTTGTACATGACAGGAGAAGCTGAAGTTTGACTTTCTTAAGCTCTTTCTTTGAGTCTTTCCTCCATGTTGGTCTTTGACTATAAATTTGGTAGAGTGTTTCAGCAGCTCATCCAGCACAGTGGCACTGGTATGGTGTGGCCAGTCTAGAACTCATATTTGCTAATATAGCAGATGAGTAGTTGTTACTTAACATTTATTGTGCCACACCTCAAATGTGGATATTTATACAAGAGTGTTAGCCCAGGACATAACTCCTTTTGTGGGTAATTCCACTAAAATTTTCAATTTATATAAATGAATAACAAGGTATGGCAGAATATCTCTTCTTCTAGATATTGAAATGTGGATGAGAAAAAAATATCAAGTTTCAGATGAAAAAAAAAGTGAGAGTGTGTGTGTATATTTAAAACCAGATATGTTTGACATTTTGGGTTTTGTAATCACTTAAATATGTGCCTTTTCCTCTAATTCAGCAAGAATTCAATAACAAACAAGTGAATACATTTTAAAAAATCTTTATATTGTATATCTTCTACATTGTGTACTGATTTATGCACACATACTTACATGACTTTTTTTTTTTTTTTTACAGAAACACACATTCTTATTTTTGTAGGGCTTGATTTTTTTTTATTTCCTATTGCTATATGGCATGAATAACTATTATTGCAGAACTGTTAAACCCATCTGAGAATAGAGCGTAGCCCCATCTTAGTTCTAAAATAACCATATCCTATTATGGGACTTTGATACAGAGATTTTCTTTAATTAACAAAATGAAAACATCTGTTACTGTCTCAGCATAGGTTTTCAGTTTCATACCAGTTTTATAATTCATGCTTCAGCTTCTGAAGTTTTTCAGATATCAATTATTTGTAACTGTTACTTTTCTTCCAAAAGCTTACAAAAAGTCAGCAATTAACTAACTACAACAGGTGTTTCCTTTCTTGAGGGAAGGAATGCATATGATTATTGTAATTTAGATTCCTATGTGAGTTAAGGAATTGGCCTGTTATTTGAAAACATTGCAAGCACATGGAGAATTATAAAAATGAAGTAGAAAGTTTGGATGAATTTAAGACTGAGACAGTTTTAACTCTTTCACTCTATTCACATGTGAATGTTGTGGGTGATTGCCATTCCCCCCTAAAAATCCTAAATGTGACTTGATGTATACATATATGGTTTAGATTTACAGTAATATTTTCTGGTGCCAAAACCATATGTTTTTATATTGTGACCTTTCTACAAAAAGCTGCAATAACCATTCTGCAATATTCAATTTGTTTAATAGCAGACAAAATATTCCTTAGGAATGTCTGATAGCATATTACTAAGATTGTTTGCTCATTTAACCCTGCTCCAGGTGCCTGAATCTTTAGATTAAAGATACAGAAATAAAAATAGAATAGCCTAGCACATCATTTTTGGCTGCTATAACACATAATCGTATCCTCTGATCCATTCTACTTTTCTATTACTTGTTAATAGAAAATTTCGAGTTTCTTGAGTGCTTGCAGAAGGTGTTGGATTGACAGCAATTTAATTTTGAGAAGCAACAGGAGAGACAACTTCAGTTAATGTACACATCAGTATTACTAATAAAAAAATAAGTACAATATTCTAAAAATATTGGTAACGTGAAGAATCCAGTAAGACCATAGGTTGGGTGTTTATGCACTTGTATTAGTCACTAGAGGTAGATGTGGAACTTATAGGAGAAAATTAGTGTTTGTGTATGAGAAAGAAAGATGCGGAGAAAGAAGCATATATTAAAGCAAAAATGTCAGGTTCAATCTGTTGTATTAAAAAAGCTGAAATTGTTCTAGTTTGGGTATTTTTTTTCCACATTCTGCAAAGACTTGTGTTAACCAAGCATTCAAATATGTGTAGCTATAAATACATATTGGAGTTATGCAAGTATCTTAGTAGTGCCTAATTACTCCTCAAGGAGAGAGTTGGGTTTTTTTTCATGCTTGATGCTATGATCAATTTAAAGATTTTATTTTTTTTCTTTTCCATTTGTTTTCTTCATATAAACATTGGTGATCTGCTAACAGATGTACTATTAGCAGAATACTGTGTAGCAAAAGCATGTGTCCAACCACACCAACAAAAAGTACTGTTTGGTAGTAGTGTTGTTTCAATCACATATTTACAGAGACCAAGTGTAAGTCCGGTAATTTTGTGCACTTGTGCTGATGATAAGTCAAATTAAAGGAGATGAGGTTCAGTCGGACCACGTCATCTCCGTGACCTGCTCCATTTTTACCTGCTGCCTTTAAATCGTAGCCTCCCTACTGACACTCTTAAGCATTGCCAGTAAACCACC
Organism: Ceryle rudis; assembly: GCA_033439905.1. Taxonomy (NCBI): domain Eukaryota; kingdom Metazoa; phylum Chordata; class Aves; order Coraciiformes; family Cerylidae; genus Ceryle; species Ceryle rudis. The sequence goes on along the minus strand of JAAGNO010003101.1, from coordinate 51,002 downwards.
AGGCTGTTTATAAGAGCATATTGTAAAGTAGGTTGTATTGGAAAGTAGGAGCTGCCCGCCAAATTAATGGCATTGTGAGGTGCTGCCTGCTGGGGTGAAAATAAATTGTAAGAAAATATAGGGAAACAGGTAATGGGCACTAGCTATGCTGCACAACACTTTTCAAACTGCTGCTGACTGTGTGCCAATAGATATGGCAATAACTGTCAACAAGATTTACAATACTTTCGCATTTACACAGTGTGAGTAGAAAGGTTGGAAGAGTTCTATAATTTTATTTAAAGTTTAGCACCAACTATTTCTAGATCTACTATTTCCAAGCACCAGAGTTACAAACATACTGCTTATCTTTCATACGTGTCAGTGGGAGGGTTTATTATCATCGGAAGTCCTTAAAATTGGGCATAAAGAAAATAGCAGTAAAGCGGAGCTATACACTTAATTGTAAAATCCAAGTAGGTACAGATTTTGGATTGTATAGTTGTGATTTCTGATAGCATTAAATCGTGCTACCTATCTAGACCTTCAGTGGGTAGTTCCTCCAGGCAATACATTTTCTGGTTGTCCTTCTTTCCCTGATACTGAGAAGGCATAGCTTAAAGCTACTGTGTTTGCTTTGTCATACCCTTGGCAATGCGTTTCATGCTGCAGAAATCTGCAAGAGGCTAATTGAACAATTCTAAAAGTCCATTGTGCAAGGCTCAGAAGTTGTGCTGTCATCCTCCTTATCAGTATTCAGGCACATGTCTTTACACTTACAATAACTTTTAATAGTTGCTAAAACTGCAGAGAAGGTAAAATTATTGGTTTGAGCTGAATTTTTCTTTCTCTGGTTTGCACATCCTCAGTGAAACTCATAGATTCCTTATACGTGTGTTATTTTATAATGAAAACATAGTTACTAGTTAAATAGCTTCTGTTAATCTTATCAGAAAGACTTGCTTGTTTTTTTAGCAGCCTCTTTGAAAGAAAGAACCAGTAAGAAAGCTTCTTTGAAATATGGACTAGATCAGACATAGATTTGAAATAAATCACAGTTGATCTCTGTGTACCCCTTATTTTTGTTTGGTTGGTTTTGTTTTTCTTATGTGGTGATATGCTTAAGAAAAAATAGACTTTTTACAGCCCAATACATAATCTGAGGTTGACCAAACCATTCCTGGTATTACTTTATATGAACCGTATGAACAAATTGGCAGTTAGTGATTATTATTTATTTGTTCTGTGGTAACACCTGAAGGTCTCGGACACTAGATGCTTTATAAACACAGATCAAATGGATGTTTCCTGCTTGAAGAGTCACAGATCCAAAGGATAATGTAGTTTGGAAGGGACCTCTAAAGGTCATCTAGGCCAACCCTCTCTGCTCAAAGCAGGTCTAATTAGATTAGGTTGCTCAGGGGCTTGTCTAGAATTTATACTCCAAAGAATCTAAGAATTTGTGATCTACAGTTAATTTGCTAAAATCTAAGGGTTTGGTTCTTCAATGCAAGTTTAAGGAGTCCAATCTCACACTGCTCATAAGTGACCCTAATTCAGGCAATTAATATGTCATTTGTTTTATTTTCATCTTTCTTATTCACTTACTCATTATAGACTTAGCTGACCCAACAGTCTTATCACAGAGACTTCTACTGCTCTCTTAGAAATAAGAGGCAAGTGCTGAGGATTTGCCTTCTGGAAAATGCCTCAGTATACCCACCCATAGTGTCTTCCAGAGGGCCTCCCCTCCATTTATCTGGACTCTAGATATACTCAAGAATAAAATTTTTCTTCTAAAGTCTTTCCATCTCTCCTTGTTGACCAACTTCACGTGTCTCTTAATTTCAGTTTTATTATGTTCTGAGAAAGTGACTGGAAGTCTAGGACCTCTGCATGCCAAAAGACTCACAGACCTGTCAAAATAACAGAAATAAGCTCCCTAGAGTCAAAGGGCCTCATATTTAGAGTACATTCTACAGAGATTTGAAAATTACTCATAGGTGGCCATTTAAGGCTGAGAGACCTGGGGCTGTTTAGCCTGGAAAAGAGAAGACTGAGAGGGGATCTTATTAATGTTTACAAATATC